>BHFT01022926.1:0-39142 GCA_004320025.1 Laticauda laticaudata | reverse complement strand
GAAAAAGAAACCCCTCCGGTAGAAAAAGAAACCCCAGAAAACCAAAATAATTACAATAAAAAACATTTCCAAACAAACACAAGCAAAAACAATGACCTACCCACAGAAGTCTTTGGGGAAGAACAAGAAGCACAAGTAGACCTGGATGCCTTGTTGGAAAGGAGCAGCCAGGCCGACTCTACCAGCCCGAGTAGACCGGGCGGGAGCGGCATGGTTGACTCTACCTTCCAGGAGGTTCGATAGAGAAGGACAGGAAAAACAGTGATCCCGTCCGAACCCGCTTAAGACGATGACACAACTAAACTGTGCAGGTCAACTAGGCAACCAAAAAGCCCCGCCTACTTAGGTGACTACGTACAGTAGGACCATACCAAGAGGTCCGTGAAGAGAACACTATGCATATTGCAAGACAAAGTAGATGCTCATTAAACATGTATCCAGTAGCTCTGTTATTCTTGCTTTTTCTCCTAGCTAAATCACAGTAGTGCAATGGAAGGAATGATATTTTGTACAGAGGTCTTTTTGGAAACCCATTGCTTACTTTTCAATGAGCTCCTATCCTCCCTTTCCATATTTTTGGACAAAGACTTGTCATGCCAAAATACATCCACAAAGAAGGGTGGATTGGGAAGAGAGAACTACCACCAATTCTGTGGTGGTATTCTACCAGTTCAGCCCAGTTCTGGCATACTGGTAGCACCAAACAGCAGCAGAGATCAAACCGGTTCTCTAAGATATTCTGCTGTTGGGCCCACCCACCTACCTGTGCTCCCATACTGATTTTTATTCCCTGCTTTTGAAGCGCAGCTGCTTTGCATGACACAATAGATTGTTGTCCATCAGTTGCTAAAGTGACAGGGAGAGTGCAGGATTGCAAGAGATGAGTCGGAAAGCCTCTGCACCTGCACAAAGTGCATGTTTGACACATATGCATGTGCAAAGTGTTTGCGCGCATGCAGAGTGCGCCCACCAAGCCATGCCCACCAAACTGGTGGTAAACTTTTTTAAAATGCACCACTGCACCAATGACATGCAGATTGCATTTAAAAAAAAAAAAAAGCTTTCCTGTTTCATATGATCACTATGCTTCAATGCTCTTGATTTAAAGAGTCCATTTTTGTTCAGACATGAGCCCAGGGAGAAAAAAAAGAATGCTACTTTAAGAGTCACAATAAATAGTAAATTACCTTAAACCAGAGAAATACTTTCCACAGCTTATTACTGCCCCCCTCTTCTTCCACCCCCCCCCCAAAAAAACCTCAGGCACATACAGAAACCTGGGGGGGGAGGTTATTTTAATCAAGAAAAGTGCTTTGTTTGCTCTCACATGAGATTCAAAGCATTCCTTGTGAATCATGCTTGAAGGGTTTAGAACCCTAGTGAAAAATTCCAGGCAAAAAAATGAGTCAAGGCTATCTTTTATCCGGAAGCTTTGTATTAAATGAAACTAACCCTATCACTAATAGCTTTAGCTGCATAAGCCAGGGAAGTTAATGATCACTTTCTACCATAAAGATGCTGATCAATGCATAATGCCAACTAGAACACTGTTAGATATAAATGAGCTGATTCCTGGACATTAAGATTGTTACTTTAAAATTGATAAATGATCACTCTCCATCTCTATGCTGTTTCAGTCTTTATCTTTCTTTACCCCTCTTATGTCCTAAATCAAACATGTACTTCCTATCAATCAATCAATCAATTTTCAAAATGACCTGTTCTGATTCAAACCTTTTACAGCTTTAGCTTTGCATTTACAATCAATAAGCTAAAAGCTAAACAAATTTAGATAAAATAATTAATTGTCTTACAGAGCCCCATTTACAAAGTCATATATTTTACTTGAAAATAGATTTTGCAACAAAGAATAAGCATATGATAGAGTTAAACTGACATAACTTTATAATATTTTAAGATTATATATTTCTATCATACCAGAAATATTACAGTGTACATTACATATATAATAAAAAGCAGTTCATTATGTGCATGATGCATATAGTAAATAAAGCATTTGAATATACCGAGAGCCATCCTCTCTGGCTATGAAATGTCTGTATGAAGAGTGAGCAGTTTTATTCCTATTGGCCTCCCACTTGTACTTTGCAATTTATGTATTGATTGGAACTTGATTTTGCTCTGCCTGCATCAAGTCATCATTGGGGGAATTGAACTTTAGACCCACAATCTAAATAAAGTCTTGGCTTATGTCACAGCTTTAATATAGGTATCATGGATCTATTTCATTGGAAATATTTTTTAAAGGATATATAGGTCTTCCCCACTCTTGCATGACCTATTAAAATACATCCAGAATGTGAGTTTAAAGCACTGAATCTCAGTTGTTAGAATTCTTCACACCATGTGTAGACAAAGTAAATTCCCTGGCTGTTCCAGCAATGTCCTTGGCTTTTTGTTTTAACAATAATTCACTGCTGTGGAAAATGTTAATATTCCGTTTGGGGAAACTGCTGTGATGAGGGGAGATCTAAGTTTTCCCAAATAGTCTCAGTTTTCATAGAGTATATTATTATCTGACTGCTGTCCCTTCAGCAAATTAGTGTGGTCATATCCTGTCTCAGTCCACATATCCAGCAACTCAAGTGAGGTTCAACATGTTTATTCCACACTACCATTCCCTAAGTCCCAACTGCAAGTGCAACACTTCAGGAATTTACTCCCAGCAAAGTCAATGGAGTCAAGACACAATAAAGTCAATGAGAAGTCAGCATAGAGTCAAAGGGACAATGGCACAATGAAATCAATATGAGTCTATACAGAAGTTAAAGGCCCTGTCACACTGGCCGACGGATGCAAAACATTTGTAAAAAGGACACAGCGGACGAGAAAAATGTTCCATGTTCCATCCGCTGTTATCTGCTCTTCAAAAGTGCCCCGAATTTGCATAACCAGAGTGGACAACATGGAAAGGAACAGACGGGGGGAGGACACTAGGGCGGATGGAAGCGGATGCTCCACACAGAAGCCTCGCGGATGGAAGGCGGATGGCACATCCGCAAGGCTTCGCGAAGCACAGCAAAGCAGACGCGGAATGAAAAGAGCGGATGCAGAGCGGATGCTGAGCGGATGAAGCGGATGCACAGCGGATTGCCGAGCAGATTGAGAAGCGGATGTGGCATATCCGCAAGGCTTCCGGGGGAGCACAGCAAAGCAGATGCGGAACGGAAAGAGCGGATGCAGAGCGGATGAAGCGGAATGCACAGCGGAATCGAGCGGATTGAAGCGGATACAGAGCGGAAGCCTAGCGGATGCCTAGCAGGAAGCCTAGTGGAATGCCTAGCAGTATGCCTAGCAGATGCCTAGCGGATGCCTAGCATTCCACTGCGCATGTGGGGAGGATGCATTGAGTCAGCCCCGTGGATATAAAGGGAAGCAGCTCTCCAAGCAGGTCACCATTCAGAGGAAAGACCTGCTTCCAGACACAGCTCTCCCTACCAGGCCAGCCAGAACCCAACAACCATGGGGAAGAAACAGAAGCCTCTACCATCTGCTGCCAGCCCTGGCAAAGAGGAACAGAGGCCACCCTCCCACCCCCTGGCCCTGACTCTGCTTCTGCTGGGGCTTCTGCTGCCCGGGCTTGAATCTACTGGTGCTGGGGCTTCTGCTTGATGCTGCTTCTGGAGCTGGTGCTTCTGCTGATGCTGCTTCTGGTAGTGGTGCTTCTGCTGGTGCTTACTCTGCTGATGCTGCTTCTGGTGGTGGTGCTTGTGCTGATGCTGCTTCTGGTGGTGGTGCTTCTGGTGGTGCTTTACTCTGCTGGCGCTGCTCCTGGTCCTGCCTGGTGCTCCTGGTCCTGCTGGTCCTGCTGGTACTGCTGCTGCTGCTGGTCCTGCTGGTCCTGCTTTTGCTGCTACTGTTGTTGCTGCTGCTGGGTGGTGTGTGGTATGGAGGAGCAGCGCCCTACAACCTCAAAGCCCCTCTGATGAGGGCCCATATGGCCCTGCCAAAGGGAGGAAGAAGCAGACGCTCGTGAACGGAGAGGAGGCAATACACCATAGAAGAGGAACATGAGGATGGAGGTGCTGGAGTGGCTGAAGAACGAGTATCTTTGGCGGAAAGGACACAGGCTCTATCAAGGACACCAAAAGGAAGCAGGCTGCTTGGAGGGAGAGAGAGCAGAGAGCCTGGGCTACACTTTGGAGGTGCTCCTCGGCTGGTGGAAGCACATGCACACCTGGTATGGAAAGCTGCACCTCCAAGAAATCTGGTCAGGCCGTGTCAAACTGAACGGACAGAGGAGACCTACGTGATGGCCAAGTGCAGCTTCCTGGAGGGTGAGATCCACCACCGAGGAGCAGCCCCTCTCACAACCCTCTCTTCTCAGGCAGCCTGCTGAGAGCCAGTCCTCTTCTGGCAAAGAGTCAGCTCCTGTGTCCAGGCAGTATCTGTTGGAGCGTGACACGACGGAGACCGCCGATAGCTGCTTTCTACCATGGCGGAGCACGTGGAGGACCCCCGATGCAGTGGGAGAAAGGAGACGGCACTGTTCCACCACAGCCCAACCCACATCCAACCCAAGCTCCACCTCCACAGAAAGGCAGAGAAGCAGAGGAGGGGGCAGAGCCATACTGTCCTGCTGAGATAAGAGAGCACCATCAGGAGCAGCGTAGATCTCCTCTCTCAGCTGGTACACACGACGCGCAATCCTCCAACCACCACCCCTTCCTCACCTATGTCAACCAGACCCTCATAACATGTGGAACCCCAGCACCAGGTGGTGAAGAGCAGGATCACCGATCTAATTCACAAACCCTCCAGACCAAGATGAACCTGCTCCCACCCAGTCCAGGCTGCTTCCTCCACCCCAGGTGATGTTCACTGCCCTTCCAAGGCTTTCCATAGGCCTTCCCCTACCAAGGCTATGGCTACCAGGAGGTCCAGCAGCACAGGCAGCCCTTTCCAGTCCGGACAGGTAATCGGATGCCACTGGTGCCACTGATGCCACTGATGCCACCCACGCCACCATGCAGCCACGCCAACAGATGCTACCCATGCCTAGATGCCACCCACGCCAATCCTCACCAGCTGCAGACCCGACAGGCCCACTACACTGCTCCTTCCTCCACCCCAACGCCAAGCCTGGCCTAAGTACATCTGTCATCTAGTATTGGGGCTGACACCACATGTCATGGAGGAAGGGGCTCTCAAATCACGGGGCTGAGCCAGCTGTCTGAGAGCTTCCTCAACACACCGTCCCCTGTTGTCCTCTCAGGCCAGGCACCCCCAGTGGCACTTCAGGGACCAGCACTCAGCAGCAGCCACCCTCCACAGCACCTGGACCCTTCACCCCTGAGACTAGGCATGCCTCCGAGTGACCAAGAAGAGTGCCAGAGACTGGGTGGCTACCTGTTGACTTTATTTTTGTTTGGACACTTGACTTGGGTCATTTTTCTTTTACAGCTTGTTATTAATAAAGATTATCTTTGCTTCACACACTTGCTTCATTTATTTTTGTCAATAAAAGTCTTAGTGGAAACTTTTAGAAATGGTTTTAACCCTTTGCAATGCTTGTGGGGATGGGTAAGGACAGCAATGGGATGGGCAAGGATACCTGTGGTATGGGTAATAGCTGTGGGATAGATAAACCTCCAGTGCAAAGCATAGTGGGACTGTTATGTCCACCCTCCCAGGTGCCACACCTATTGCCCTTTGTTATCAGTTAATAATGTAATCATTCATCCACACATGACAACATAAGCACAACTCTTTATTAAATGCCCTGTTTCATTGTAGGCCCACCCAACATACATGGCCAATCTCATCAAGTGTGATGAGACAGGCTGAAGGAAGCATCCATTAATCATCTATCATCCTGTCTTGCCACTCCACTGCTCCAGCTGGGGAGTTGCACCAGTGTCTCAGGGAGGTTGCGCTGCTTCTTCCCCTCAGCAAAGCTCTGCTGGGGCCTTGCACATTCTTAGTATCTATCAGGTTTTGCCCTTTGCCTCCATTCCCCAGGCTCCATGTCCCCATTGCCTTGTTTGGAGGTCCACGAGCCTGTTCTGCAACCACTGGGTAGCGGGTGTGCATGAGATTGTGCAGGATGCAGCAAGCTTCCACGATCCTCCTTACGGTTCTGGGTGATGCTGCATGGTGGGTGAGAAGTACCTGGAACCTGGCTGGCCAGGATGCCAAAGGTGTTCTCCACCACCCGCCTTGCCCTGGACAGCCTGTAGTTGGAAGATCCTCTCTTCATGGGTGAGGCATCTGAAGTGTAGGGCTTTCATGAGGTAGGTCTTGAGGGAGAAGGCATCCAGCCCCCATGATGAAGTAGGGCACATCTTGCGTGTCGTTTGGCAGGGGGTCTGGATCTGGGAAGCCCATGAGGGGTTGCGTTCCAAGCCCCTCCTTGAGGTCACTGGCATTGTATACCTGGGCATCTGAAGCTGACCCGTTGCCTGAAGCATCGATGTACATGAACTTGTAGTCGCATCGACCATGGCGAAGAGGATGATGCTGAAGAAGCCTTTGTAGTTGAAATAAGTGGACCCTGACTTGGCTATAGCTCTGCAGGCCATGTGCTTGCCATCTATGGCTCCAACAGTGTGGGGAAATTCCACCTTGATACCACTGCTCTGCAACTTTCTTTCCATCCTTCTTCAGTGGAGGGACACTGGAGGAGATCCTCCAGGTATTCTTCGATGATGGCCTGCACCACCTCTCTGACCACAATGCTGATGGTGTTGTGTGGCACCCTCCAGCCATACTGCATGCTCCTGTAGGTGGTCCCTGAGGCCAGGTGGCGCGAGAGTCAGTGCCACCTTGAGCCCAGGGTCCAGGCTGGGCCGGAAGTTGGTGTTTTGCCTTGGTCATCCTGGGTGTCAGCCGCTGCAACAACTTCGTCAAACATGGCTGGAGGCATTCTCATGAAGTTCTGGAATGCAAGAGGGTCTCTCGTTCCTCACCTCCACCATCAGCTTGTTTATACAGTCCATACTCTGCTCTTCTCCTGATCCATCTTCGAACCCACACACTTCTTGGCCGCCCTCCTTTTCTCCGTAGAACAGTTGAAAGAGCCTGTAGATGGCTTCCACTGTTGCAGAACGATGGTGGCTACCAAAAGGAGTGGTGTTACGATCCATGGTGGACATCAGTGGATGCTTTGGAAGAGCAAGATCCAGCAGAAGAACTGCAGAGGTCTGCACAGCAGGCTGCTGGACTTGAAAGGAGTCCAGGTGAGTTGCTCCCCTTTTTATAGGCAATGTAGGTTTTCCACTAGGTGTCCTTTTACATCCTCTAGGCATCCTCTAACAACCTTAATATCGAGATAGAAACCCTCTGCAAACGTTTTTTTCCATTTTAAATGCTTTCTTTGTGAGCTGCATCAGCTTTTATCCTTTTCTCCGTCCGTTGCTACTAACAGATGCACAATCGCTTCCGCGTCCATTTCGCTTCCTCCCTGTTGTCCGTTTACCACTGAAGCGGATTGTGATTGCGCGGATGCCTAGCGGATATAGCGGACGTGTAATGATGACAAACGGATGTAGAACATATGGTTCCCGTATGCAGTTGCGGATGCCAGAGGGACGCGTTTGATACATTTTCTGCCAAAAAGTTTGAGCAGCTCAAAAACTTTTTGGAGCGGATGGAACCTTAGTGGACAGATGCTGGAACGGATAGAGAGGATGAAAAACGGTGAGTACAGAACGGATGAATCGCGTTAACCAACGGATGGCAAGTGTTTCTCTCCATTTTACATCCTCTTTTCATCCATTGGTCCAGTGTGACATGGGCTTAACATACAGAAGTCAAGGGGAGCACAGCATAATGAAATCAAGGATGGATTCCAAATGATTGTCTCCAACAACCTTCAGGCTCCAAATGCTGAAATAACTAGACGCCAATCAATGCAAATCATTAGAAGAGACAAGGCTGCCTTCTAATGAGTAATCTCACTGATCTTAGTTGTATGACCTAGGTTCCACTTAGTTCTGTATGACCTAGGTTCCAGTGGTGGCAGCAACTTCTTCACCACTGGCTGGCTGCAGCTAGTTCTTTTCTTTGGCCTGTGTAGCTGGTTGGTCATTCAGAGTCACTGATTACATTGATGTTTCTCCTTCTGCCTGTGCAACTGGCTGACCATCCAGTCATTTACTCATCCATTCCCAGCATTTCTGGCCCAGCTTCACTTTGATCCTCTGAATTGGCCACTGAGCCTTCCCTGTTTCCCTGTTCACTGTCCGATATACTTGGAACTGTCTTTTCCTTGTCCAGGCCAGTGATGAGAGAGACATAACAGTCATCTCATTCTAATTCCTGAAACATATTATCTACAATCTTTCAGTCATCACATATGAATGTTTCTCACAATTATGTTGGACTTTTTTGTTAGTTTAATATACTCACAGGTGAGGAAAAGATAGAACCAACATTACCTTTTCTGGGATCTAACTGGAAATCAAACCTATCTTCTGTAAATTTAGACCAGAAATTGCAGCAAATGAGATTGTCATCACAACTGTCAATATTTTATTCAACCTGAGAATACTCTGTGTATATTTCAGCACTTCATTCACTATTACTAAATTGCAGACTAAAAGCAAATCAATAACAAAAAATGTGTTTGGTATTAGAGCAAGTGCCGTCTTTTCCTGTGAAGTCCTGGCATTCTATCCAAAGTCAATCTGTTTGCCAACATCATTGTGCAACTTGGCATTCCGGTTCCTAATAAAAATGCAAATATTCTCTAGAATACGAGAGCACTTGGCATATAGTCCTCAAATAATAACCATGCTTGTTGTCTCAGACTCATACCACTTGACTTACATTTTGGAATTTTTGATCTAAACATTGTAAAGCACATTGATAATAAAGAAGCGAATTTTCTCTGCTTTTATATGCCATGAAAAAACTATGGAAATATGGAAGATACATTAAGGATTTAACTTAGAGTTTTCTACAAACCAAGAACATTGGAGTGACTGTGATGGACCTGGAGAAAGAAAGGGAAGAAATGTTAACCTACTTCTGGCAATTCTTAAAAGTTGTGAGTTGTTGAATGTAGCTGCAAGGTATGTGAATTGGAGAGTATGTGCCATCTGCTATAGGTCTCTATGATTGAGATGGAGAGCTTAGCAGTTGAGAGGGATGCACTGAAGATGAGGACAATGGTAACAATGGACAAAAGAAAATATCATGAAATGAAAGGTGAGCTGTACCAAAGGGAGGATAGGGGTCGGAAGATTGGTACTGGATTCATAATCTCACTTTTTGAGAAACACCTCCATATTTCTAGGTACCTCAGTTTCTTCAGAATGTAACTTCAGAAAAGAAAGCAACCATGTGTTAGTGATAATGGCTGGGCAAGAAGGGAGAATATCTCTCATTGAGCTACGACTGACTGGATTTCAGAGCAGGTTTGATTTTTGGGAGAAACATGAAATAAGAATTATGCACTAGGATCTTTGTAGTTATGAGACATCATTCTTCCCATGGTTAAGAGTCTGGCTATATTTCTGAGATTGATTCAGAGGGAAAAAGCTAAGAGTATTGTTATTGTAATACCCTCCCAGTTGTTTTTCCCATGTTATTCAGTCACCTTGTGGAAATGGTTATGAATTCCTACTCTTTATATTAATCTCTCCTAGGTGATTTTTAAACACCCCTAAATAGAAATAGAGGAGGCATGGGAATTCCTGTCCACTATGAGAATAATGCTCATGTCACAAGTCCCAATCCACATAGTTGGCCACATATTAGACTAAGAGCAGAAGAAACACTGTGCTGGGAACCTTTCTTATTTCACATTTGTTATGAACAAATTACTTTCTGAAATTAAGCAAATCAACCATAGGAGACTTTACCAGAATCACCAGACATATTTTTTAAATGTATATTTTACTAACAGTTCTCTTTAATTTAAATAATAGTTTATAGTTGTTATGTGAAGAGAATAAAAGGGATTCTTAACCATTTTTTTCCAAAAAAGGGATGTTAGAAAATAATGCATTTGTAGAATTATTTCTAAACTAGGAAACCACCAAAGTATAGAAGTAACTGGATTTCACTGCAATGCAGGGGATAGTGTAGTTTAGGATGGAACAATCATGACATAAAATTATGTGAATCATGTAAATTAAGATGTAAGTGAACTCTCTTGCTCTTTTTCACTCTGCAGAAGTCCACGGATGATAATTAATACTGTCCACTGAACCCAACCACAGCAAGTTAACATAGAAAACAAAACAAAACAAATGGAAATTATACCAAGTTCATTCCTTTTTTATTCGAACTTCTCATTTTTTCAAGAATCTGTCCCAGAGATATAGTCTCTCAGTTTATCTGAAATTAAACCCAATAATATTCTATGGACTATTGATCTAAACCAGAGGTGTCAAACCCACGGCCCCAGGCCGGATGCATCAAACACTGGCCACTCCCATGCCTGGTTTAGCAAAGGGAGGAAAATTCACAATTTTTCATATGATGATGTCATGAGCTTGACAACCCTGCTCTAAATCAAAACTTTATGCTTATTTTATTCAGCTTTAAATTATTGTCATTTGCTCCTGTTCTTTAAGACAAGAGTTAGTGCAATGTTATATTGATCAGAAACATAAGAATGGCTTTTTTTTGTTTTGCTTTGATTCTACATAGTGACAGATTAACGTTGATGAATAACATTAGTAACGTTACATCATCATATTGAGTACAGCTCAGCACTTACTCGGGTTTGCATTTCTTTACCTGAAATACACTGTATACCAATCTCTCAAACTAATTGTGCTGCTCTACAACAAGTTAATTGTATCACTTTAAGCACACATGAAAAAGAGGCAATTCCATTGCATTTTGGTTCAATTATCTACTCGCTACAAGGCCAGTTTTCTGAACTATTACAGTAGATCAATACTACAGCATTCTCAATTCTGTGGTACATTTTATTTTCCTTTCTAGCTTTTCAATACAGCCCCTAAAGTACCGTATTTTCTGCACTATAAGGCACACCGGATTATAAGGCGCAGTCTCAATTATGGGGTCTATTTCTGTACTTAATCCATACATAAGGCGCACCATATTATAAGACACATGCTAAAACATATGGTCTACAAAAAAAAGGTAACAGAAGCAAAACATCGTGTTTATTTGAACTTCATTCTACTATTTAACAATACACTACATTATTTTTTTAATCAATATTCTCCCACAAATCCATCAAAGTCCCCATCTTCTGTGCCTGAATTGAACAGCTGGGCAATTTGTCATCAAACATGCCGAGTTCCCTCTCATCATTGTTGGAGTCATTCTCATTGCCAGGTGGCTGTTCAGCAATGATGCCAGCTTTCGCGAAAGCTCAGACAACAGTTAAAGCAAATACCTTAGCCCAGGCATCCACAATCCATTCATATATGGTGGCGTAACTCACCTGGCGCTGCCTCACAGTCTTAGTAAAGGTGAGTTCGCCGTCTGTCGTCCATCGCTCCCACACCGCTCGCAACTTCACTTTGAACGCCCTGTTTACACCAATGTCCATTGGTTGGAGTTCTTTTGTTAATCCTCCCGGAATGATGGCAAGCTCCAAATTCATTTGCTTTCCTTGGTTTTTCACAGAAGCGGTGAGATGGGCACCATGGAGTCGCAGATCAACAGGGACGGTGATGCGTGGAAATAACCATCGGGTCTCTTTACATACACCTCTCTCAGCCACTCTCTCATTTTGTCAGCGTCCATCCATCCCTTTTGATTGGCCAGAACAATGACTCCGGCTGGAAACTTTTCTTTTGGCAGCATCTTCCTCTTAAAAATGACCATAGGTGGTAGCTTCTGTCNCTTTTCTTTTGGCAGCGTCTTCCTCTTAAAAATGACCATAGGTGGTAGCTTCTGTCCATTACCATGGCAACCAAGAACAACAGTGAAAGCCGAGTGGTGCATATCGATACCATGCTGGTCCCCTTTTTCTCCACAGTATGGTTCACAGGGATGTCAAAAGTGAGGGGAACCTTGTCCATGTTGGTGATGTGATTGGGCTGGATCTTTTTGTTGGTAATCTTGTTACTGCAGTAGGTGTGAAAAATGGCCATCTTTTCTTTGTAATCCGCTGGCAGTTGCTGCGCCACAATAGTCCTTGCATGGATGGAGAGATGACGCCTTTTCATAAAATGAAAGCACCAAGACGGACCTCCTTGAAAGTGTTCAATCTTCATTTCTTGTGCTATTGTTATTGCCTTCAGTCGAATGGTGATTGTAGTGACGTTTCTCCTAGATGTTCTTTGTTCAATAATCCATTGTTCAAGTTGGTCTTCTAACTGTGGTCACCTCGCTTTGTTCCCGCGGAAACTCTGTTTCATCTTCCTAACTTGGCGCAGTTCATTTTCTTGCTTCCTCCACTTCCGAACCATAGATTCATTGATATTGAATTCTTTCACAGCTGCTCTATTCCCATTTACAACCACATAACTGATAGCCTGTAGTTTGAATTGTGCCTCATAAGCATGTCTCTTCACTGGTGCATTTTTGGGGGTCCTTAGACAAGCAAATGTTGTTTTGCAGTATACCAGTAGTATACCTACCGGAGGCATGGCGGAGGTACCGGTAAGCATACCGGTATGTACTGTACCTATTACATAATGTGTACGTACTGCACATATTACTTTATGTTCTCTGATTTGTTTATCGCTGCCAGTGTACGTAGTGTACGTATTACATCCCGGTATCAGCAGGAAATGGTCCGACAGTCAATCAAGCGGAGCACTTACCAAAGTCGCACAGCAACATTTTTACAGATTTTGGAACTTAGTGTACACATAAGGTGCACCGAATTATAAGGCACATGGCCAATTTTTGAGAAAATTTAAGGCACTTAGGTGTGCCTTATAGTCTGAAAAATACGGTATCAATTATGTATAATGATGGACATTTTTACTTTTCTTTCCTTCTATTATCTTTCATCAATTGAACATATAACAATTAATGCTCTTGTTTATTTTTATAGCAAGCTTTATTGTCAGAAGACCATCTTCCTTAAAAAAATTCCACATATGTAAAGTTTGGCCATGCATTTACAAGTTCAAAAACATAGTATGTTCTCCATAAGAATTATGAAAAATAATAATTATAAAGTATGTTTATAATTTATAAATATTTATCATTTATTTATGATTTAGTAATTTATCATAAATAAATTACTTGATTTAGTAATCAAGTTTTGATTACTATTCACAAACATTATCTTAAAAACTGAAATGATGTATAGATAGCAATAGTAATAGCACTTAGACTTATAATAGTAGTAGCACTTAGACTCACAGTACTTTACAGCCATCTCTAAGTGGTTGACAGAGTCAGTATATTGCCCCCAACAATCTGGGTTCTCATTTTACCAACCTTGGAAGGATGGAAGGCTGAGTCAACTCTTGAGCCTGGTGAGATTCGAAATGTCAAATTACTGGCAATCAGCAAGTAGCCTAAGTACTCTAACCACTGTACCACCATGGCTCTTAAAATCAAGGAAAATATGTTATAAATAAATAAATAAATAAATAATAAATAAATAAAATAATATTTAAAAATAGAGATTTTAATGTAGAGTTAGGAGATTAAATATCTGAGCACATGCCACCATGTTTTTACATTTATTTATTCAGTTTCTACAGCCACTCAATTGAATCAACCAGAAACTCTGGGGGACTTACAATTCTAAATTATAAAACAATAAAAACATTAAAACAATACAAACATATACAAAACAAATAAATGCAAAACAGCTGTTTTATTACATATTAATTCTTGTTAATTGCAAAAGTTTTCAAAAGTATATAATTGCATTCTCAACCTTTTCCTAACCTTAATTTCCATTCAAAAATTAAACTCTAACCCTACCTGCATTCCCAAAATATAAGACAATACTAATCTCAGGGGAGGGGTGGAAATCTAAGGCTGCTATTCAACATACAATTGTACCCTAATTTACTCTGTAAATAGGGAATAAGCAGGTAGAAAACAGGACAAGCTCAAAGTTATGGTGAAATATCATGTATGGGCTACAAATTAAGGCTATAACCTTCATTTATAATTATCATGCTATACCTAGCACAAATGAAATAATAGATTTCTTTTAAATTGAAGTTTGTTTATACTCTTTATTTTACTCTCGTATGTTCATAATATAGTATTCTTTTCTACTTGACGAATGGAAACATAAAGAAAATATTCATTATATTTTCATAATAGAAGCAACTCTTGTTTTTATCCAAGTCTATTTCCAGATTTTATTTTTATTTATTTTATTTATTAAATTTATATGCCACCTACTTTACTGTTCCAAAATGACACTGGAATTTTGAAATAGGGGCATATATATTTCATAACATGCACATTCATTTTAAGACATCTATTGAATGATAACTAATGAAACAAGTTATCTTTAAGATCAAGAATAAAATTAATACAAGAATTTGAAAGTTTGCATAAAATTAATTTATAAGGCTTGTGTCACTGTGGATGGCTGTCCACCAGCAAATCTTAATGCTTTCCAGCCTGTTACTCTTCAAATAACTTCCCATAATGAAACATCTGCCCACAACTGTTGTATTATGCCATATTATATTATATCAGATTTGTTTTTAGAAACAATATTCTATGAAATTCTGGCACAAATTGTAAAGCAAATGCATCCATGGTATCTTCAAGGGAATTTTAAAAAATCAAAATGGTGGACATGACACTTTGAAACTTCACCCTTTTCATATTTTTCTGGGCTTCAATCCCACAATTGCAGACCAATATAAAGTATATGTTTTTACCAATATAAAATATATGTTTTATAATAATACATAAACTACCAGTTGTTTATGGACTCTGAATTATATCAGTAAAGAAAACATCTTGAAATACTTTTTTCTTATCCTCTAATAGATGCAAATCCCAGATAAGTATTAAGAAACATTCTTCATTTATTGTCATCACCCAATTATTGTAAAATGAATGCTAATTAGTAATGATTGTCTTAAAAGCACTTCAATAGATTGAATGTCTACTTTCCTCTTCAAATCTTTTAAAAATCGTTCTTTAATTAACATATTTATATTTTCTACTTCAAAAAAATTATAGTTTCTTCTACAATTAATCTATTTGTCACAAATTCTATATTTTCTTGATTAAAGCTTTAATATCAAAGTACTAAAACATCCAATTTTTCCACCTGAAAAGAAACAATTTTAGATAATCCACCAAGTATGAATATCATCAACATAATCCCACCAGTACCCTAAAGTTCTGTGATCTTGTGAAACTGATGTATAACTGCATTTTGGATATGCAGTGATTATTTAGCATAAATTAAAAACATATTAAATATTTGCTTGCTTATGTGATTATCATATTTCTACAACTTGACTAAACAATATATTCTGGTTTGGTACCAATGTGGAGATGAGATTGATAAAACAATTGTCAAAGCTGTTGTACCTACACTGGCTCTCTACTCAAAATATACTTTGTAGTAGAGGAAGAAAGCAAATAGTGGCAAATTGTCTACAAAAGGGCTATTAATATCAGATGTCTTTTTGAAATGAAATTTAGCATTTGGAAAAATATATCATTTGTGTAGATTGTTTTAATGGATTTATGTTCAATATTCATAACTTTCTGCAATTTTAAACTTTAGTTCTGTAAATGTTTTAAAAGAATCCATTTAGGTAATTTATTTTTAACCTAGATTACAATGCAAATATCTTGATACTTTATGTAAAACGATAGGTACAGTCAATTCTACCTGGTCACATTGGTAATAAATAAAATTTGCACAAGAGTATCTTAAAATGGTATTCATTATTATGAATGAATTGATAAAATGACAAAATAGATGTGATAGACAAGGCACAGAAAGAAGCGCAACATCATTACCAAGGAAAGTTACTCATATTTTAAGAGAAAGAAATTTTGCTAGACCTCATTTTTCTTTATATCCTGATACCTTTCAGCTAAGTTTAAAAATCAAAAAGTCCATTGGGTGATTTCTAAGGCAGAGTTTTCCATTATAAATTAATTCTTATTCTTCATCTTCATTGTTTGGTAAGATACCCATGGGAAAAGTGAAGATGACCAATGGCTTTTTGTCCTAGATTTTAATACAGTTTTTATAAAGTTATTCTCAGCATTGCAATTTTATCTGATAAATTTTATCCAGTAAATTCCAACAGGTTCTATTTTGTCAGAATACTTAACACCAAAGTAATGCCAATATACTTTGGCTATAAAATAGGAGCATCTGTAGTTTCTTACTGCTTTTGTCAGTTTGCTGTTTGCATCACTCTAAGCCCTTTCGTTGCCCCCACCCACCCCCAAAAAACTTCAGACCAGCAAAAAAAAACCATCTATTTGCCAGGAACTGAGAGGGCCACGTGCCATGATCTTAGTTTTCTTAATGTTGAGTTTCAAACCAACTTTTACACTCTCCTCCTTCACCCACATCAAGAGGCTCTTTCGTTCCTCTTCACTTTCTGCCATTAGAGTAGTATCATCTGCATATCTGAGGTTGTTGATATTTCTCCCTGCAATAATTCAAACTTGTGATTCATCTAGCCTTGCCTTTCTTATGATGTGCTCTGCATATAAGTTAAATAGGCAGAGTTCTTCTTTAGTTATACTTATTTAAGTGAGCAACATGAATGTGGATCTAAACTACTTATACCTCCTGTTTGGTAGAGACAAGAAATAATATTTTAACTGGAAAAGTAATAGCAATAGCATTTAGACATATACTGTTTCATTGGGCTTTACAGCCATCTCTAAGCAGTTCACAGAATCAGCATATTGCCATCAATAATCTGGGTCCTCATTTTACTAACCTTGGAAGGATGAAGACTCAGTCAACCTTGAGCTAATTAGTATTGAATTACTGGCAATTTACAAAATTAGCCTACAATACTGCAATACTAACCACTGCACCATCATGGTTCTTGGCTTCCATATAACAATGTGAACATGCCTGAGGTTAAACTTAGTTTTGGGTGTTCTTATGATGTAGTAGCCAAGATGTGCCAACTAAATAGTTGTATCCTTACCATTAAAAAGAAAAACTGCACAGTTGCAGCTGTGGCTGATAGCCGATTTTACAATTTCTCTATTCTGCATATTTAAAAGTATCACGTATTTGCAGTCATCAGGAATTTAAAGGCTGGAGAGTTTAATAACATATCTTACAATAATGGCTGTTTTCCTTCTGAAGTAATTCAAAGCATTTACCTGAATATGAATTCACAGAAAAAATAAAGCCCTAAAACTATCAGTGCTAGTGTCAAAGAACTACTGATGACCTAGGCATGAAATGAAAAATGGCCTTGCCTTGCCTGACTTGTGACATTGATTTCATGCTCTGGTGGACCTTAAAGGCCAATACAGCAAACCATTCCTCTATGTGAGGTTGCATGAGAGTTTTGGGGGAAAGCTATATATATTATTTATTTAACAGCATCATCACATTCATCATTCATCATTCAACTAAATCTACTGTATTTGCTATTTTATAAAATTTCATTGAAGGAAAATTTCTGCACTCCTGACAGGAGACCTTGAGTTGTTTGGCTCGTTCACTTGAAAAGGCATTGTTTTATTTCCTGACATTTAACAAACAAAAATAATTATTTATTCACACCCTTCTTTGAAAGAACATTGTCGTCAACATCATTGTGCCACTGCAAGATTAGGCTATTTTCATTTTAGGTTATGAACTATAATAGGTTGGAAAATCTGTGGATAATTTCTAATGTAGTCTGCACCCAGCACTCTCCCCCTGAATTCAATACAGTTGGCAAAAAATATAGTTTCATGTTTATTAACACCAGGAAACATATTTTTAAAAATCAATTAAATGCCAAAGCAAAAGCAGAGAAATATGAACAGCAGTATCTCTGTCTATTTATGTCTCAAAATCACAGAACTTTCCAGAGCTACTGGAAAACAATATTGTGGAAAATTAGGATAAATAGTCTCAGAGATAGTGGCTTTTGGTCATTCCAGGTTTAACTCTTTCATGTATATAACAACAATAATGGAGATGGAAAGTAAGATCCCTTTTCACATCTGCACTCTGAAAAAATATATCCAATCTATGATGCTAAACCAGTGCAGATTAGTTTTTTTTTCTTAATCCCAGTTTAGAATTGATTTCCACAGAAATCAGGTTGGGGTTAGTCACTCTTCCTCAGCCCTAGAATGACAAATCAGAAGAGCCACAATGTTGTAGTGGTTAGAATGCAGTCCTGCAGCTAATTCTATTGACTGCCGGCTGCCAGCAATTTGACAGTTCGAGTCTCACCAGCACAAGGTTGAATCAGGCTTCCCTCTTTCTGAAGTTGATAAAATGAGGACCCAGATTGTTGGGGCCAATATGCTGACTCTGTAAACTGCTTAGAGAGAACTGGAAAGCACTGTGAAGCAGTATATAAGTCTAGGTGCTATTGCTATTGCTATTGCTATATGCTATCTTTGTACTAATGTACACAAGACTATAGTGGTAGATTACAGTCCAATAGCCTTCAATGGAGATGGTTTCATCTAGCAGTGAATTGATTCAATCTTTAATACACACTCTCTGTGAATCATCTCAGCACCTTGCACTTGGATAGTTTTGCTTTGTATTAAGTATTATTCCTACTGACTATAATTGTACTGTTTTCAAAGCATTAAGATTCTTGCAATGAACAACAGCAGCTGAATGGTTAAGGTTGTTGGAATAATTACTTTCACTTCATTTGTTATACCTAAATATTAACTTTACACTTAATCCTTACATTACCATTCTCTGCTCTTGTGATGATTGAAAATAGATAAATTGCAGCTATAGGGACTTCTGCTGTCAAAACAGGAAATATGTAAACATATCTTCTGTAACCTCTTCCCCCATTGCATTCCAAATATATAAAAACAAATTACAAAGCCATAATTTTCATATCATAACATCAACAGACTGATCATATTTATTAATCTATAATTCCATTTCAGTTTGATAAGGCAAACCTCTAAAAATATTTGGAAAGTACTGCGTTATTACTTGCCATGAAACTTTTCTACATAGTACAGAATAAAAATACTATTCCAGTAATATAATAGGCAGGACTGCAATTAAACATTACTAAGAACTTTGTTATATACCTACCAGAAAATCAAGCACAATCAAAATTATTGAACACAACCTAAGTTTCCAATGCTTCCCCAAAACTCATCTATTCACTCTATAAAATATAATAGATTGGGTTTGAAATAAAGTGTTTTGGGATTGAAATTCAGATATTGCTGCAGGCAGAAATTTCCTCACTGGTTTTGAACAAACATTCTGGAAAAAAAAAAGATGGTTGAAAAATTACATTTAGGAACATGGGAAAACAAAATGTGATTCCAAAGGAGTGGGAAAGGCTGTAATATTTTATATTAGTTGTATGAGAATTTTGATATTAAATGTAACTTGAAATTATACAAAATCATTTTTTTCAATTGGATCAAATTATTCTACCTAATTAAATTCAAAATAATGTTGCTATTTAAAAGCATAATTTAAAATTAATTGCTATTGTAAAACCTCTTTAGATCCAGAGACACCATAAGCCATATTTGTTTTTTTTTTGTTTTTTTTTTAAGCTCTCGCGGGTACTTACATTTGTGCTGTTTAGCTTCCTTCGGGTATTATTCCCACGTCATTGTAGTTCTGTTAAAGTTGTAGCTCATTGTAGTTCTGTTTAAAGTTTCAGCAGAATCTCATCTGCCATCATCAGGCTTCTGCATGGAACTGTAATGATGTACAGGGAATTTCGTATATGCAAAACAGACAAAAAAATAGCAGCCATCCTGAGGAACCCCAAAGACAAAATTGACCTGGAAAACCAAGCATATACGAAGTTCCCTGTGGCATCATGCCCGGCCACATACATTGGACAGACCAAAGAAGAAATAAGTACCGCCTGGATGAACACAAAAATGCAGTAAAAAAGCTGGAACACACCTCCTCACTAGTCCAACACATGAAAACCACAAGGTCCACAACATCAACTTCAATGGCACCAAAACCCTAGCCACTATAGAAAACCCCAGCCACAGAATCATCAGAGAAGCCATAGAGATTGAAAAAAGACCTGACAGCATGAATAGAAGAGATGATTCCAGCAGACTGTCAATCATTTGGAAGCCTGCACTCTCAATAGAAAGAGCCCACACCACAAAACAAACACCTGAGCACAGACAGACTCCCTCTGATGCCTCCAACTCAAACACCCCCCACCAGGCACCCAGGTGAAACCCAGCTTGCTGATGAATAGCAGCCGTCCTTTCACACGAAGCCAAGCTGCATTGAAAGACCTCCAACACAAAACAGAGTGCTGCCAGCCAATCAAAGCCACAAAACAGACAGAAGAAACCAGAAACACAATCAATCAACTCCAAAGTCCAATGAACACCAGACCCAGGTTAATAGCCAATCAGAAAGTAGCCAGCCTCAAATTTGAAACAGAGAACTGTGAGACACACTTCCATACAGAAGCCTGATGATGGTAGATGAGACAGCAAGTTGTTTGGATTTGTCCCAAAGTAAGGGGTGAATCTTGTTGCTTAGTCTCTATGACTGGGATAATACCCGAAGGAAACTGAACAGCATACATGTAAGTACCCGTGAAATCTTTAAAAAACAACACACAGCACACACACACACACACACACACATATAATATAATATATTTGTTTTTTTAAGCTATCGCGGGTACTTACATTTGTGCTGTTAGCTTTCCTTCAGGTATTATCCCACGTCATTGTAGTTCTGTTAAATTGTAGCAACGTTTCAGCAGAATCTCATCTGCCATCATCAGGCTTCTGTTATGGAAGTGTGTCTTCCATACAGAAGCCTGATGATGGCAGATGAGATTCTGCTGAAACGTTGCTACAACTTTAACAAGAACTACAATGACGTGGGATAATACCCGAAGGAAGCTAAACAGCGCACATATATATATATGCTTGCAGCTGCTTCTTCTTTTAAACTGCTATGGGGTGCGACTTGATTGGGTGGGGGCTTGACTGTGTTCTGATTGGGTGGGGGGTGTTCTTTGATTGGTTGGCGTTTGGCCTGTATTACAAGTCCAGAATTCATTTCTGAATTCTCTAATAAACAGCGTTGCCAACCGGTCGGGCCGTGGTTCACTGGTGGGCATGATAAAATTTTGGTGGGCTGCAGAGAAATCTCACCAATTAACCCACACCACAATTAACACAGGGCTGTGCCACCCACATGGACCGTGGGAACCCTCCATGCCACTCACTCCTTACCTGGCAAAATTGCTTGATAAATTGCTTTTTTCTGACCATCAGATGTTCTGCTGTGTCAGAAGATTTAGATTAGCTAGGAAGCAGGAAATGATTTGTTTCTTGCTCTTCTAGCTCATCTTTAGGTCTTCCAGCTTGGCTTTTAAGCACAGCCGAACCTCCTTTAGGACAGAAGGTTCTATTGTTCAGTCCAGACTCATGGCAAGCAAATTTTTTGTGACAGACTGCAGCTAGCCAATGGCAGATAGATAAATCACTGAAGAATCTGTGATTCTGTGAACAACTCAATCTGCCTGCCTGCTTTGCCTGATTTTGTGTAAAAGTTGCTTTTTTATAAAAAAACCAATATTTATATAAATATTTATAGTATTTACATACAAGCCATGCCCAGCCAGTCACATGACCACCAAGCCACACACCCATAAATTAGGCCATGCCCACAGAACTGGTTAGTGGTCCCTGGGATTTAAAATTATGAGTTTGGTGGTCCCTGAGGTCTAAAAGGTTGGTGACCCCTGCTCTATTATACATATGTTAGAAAAATAAACTTTGATGAACAGAGTGCTTCTTACTTCAAATTTAACATATAGCAATGGGATTGCAAGGATACATCCCACAAGTATTAAAATGCTTTGAAACAAGTGAATCATGAACATAAATATGCATATATGCAGATAAAATCCAGAAATAGATTTTTTTCTGCTAAAATAAAATTGAAAGCAGATATGTAAAAATGAGAAAATATAGTAAACATACAAATATGATATAGAATTATAATTCTGTAAATATGTTATTATTTTTCTTTTGATTGATTGACCATATACCATCATATCTCTGTTGACTCTTAGCAACCACATAGATAAACATATCTTATCCAGTATAATCTTTCAGACTCACCCTTCACATCCCAAAAGTATTCCTATGACTTCTATAATTGAATCCATCCACCTTGCTCTAGTTATCCTCTTCTTTTCTTTTGTCCAATCTTCCACAGCATTAGTGTTTCCCAAGACAACATACTGTGTCAAAAAATGATAATTTGAGCCTTAAATTTTTGATTGATTTGTTGGATGATCCATTTATTTGGTTTCTGGTATGTCCATGGTCTTCTCATGCACAAAGGTTTGAAACTATCAATCTTCTTTTTATCTTGTTTCTTCAAAATTCAATTTTCACTTCAGTAATGTATCATGGAGGAAAAAACCCGTTACCTTCACGAATCTAGGTATAGACATATAGCTTTGGGATATCTTTTTCCAAGAACTTCAATTGGTTTTCAGTATAATTGACACACTTTGTTTTGTAAAAGTTCAAAGTACTTTTTTTTTGTTAGAGAAAGGGATCAGATTAATGTGACCTTAAATTTATATTTGAAGCTAATTAGTAAGGCTAAGTGCTTTTCATTTCTCTTGGCCAGCAGAATTCACTCAAGCAGGGTCCTTTCCTCTGTGTTTTAAATGTGGAAATGTAAAGTACTGAGAACTTTTTCTAATTATTAGATGGGGTGATAATCACTTCTCAGCTTGTTAACTAACCATTCTGAATGCCCTTCAGCATATTTAAATTTGCAGTGTAGTTTATGTTTCATGACAAAATCCACAGTGCTTAAAAGAGGAGGAATCTGTTAAATTACTAGTGGTAGATAGGTATTATGTATCCCATTTTCCAAATCAATAACTGCTGCGCATTCAAAACATTATGCAGAACACACTGGAAAAATAAGTTACTCCATACTGGAATGTATATATTTCAACTTTTCAGACATCAAATCATAAGACAAATCATAAGACAAAATAGGAGATGGTTTCTAAGGGTAACAAACAATACTAAATTATACTAATAAAATAATACTAAAAAAACATGGGTGCCCAACAGTAGGAAAAGGGTTGGATGATGTCATGTACGTTATGAAATGAATCACATGATGTATATCCTTTGAATCCTGATCCATTCTGTGTTTAATTTGATATTGGGTTATGTTGAGTGAACATAACTAATTGTGGTTATTCCATATACCATAGTTATTGAACAAACAACTATAGTTCTGATTGATATGTGAATTTGGCCATTAACTTAAATAATTAGCTTTTACCAGTCTAAAGCTGACATAATTAAGGCAATCAAGTAGTCTGTAAAAGAGGTCCCTAATATCCAGGTTCCGGTCAGTCAGGAACTAGATTGCACAAGTGAGTGAAGCCCCATCCATGCATGTGTGGGATCCAGGCAGTACACAAAACCATGACACACACAAACACACACACAGAAAATATGTTCTCCATGGAACCAGTTCCTGATGCCCAAAATGTTGGGGGGCAATTGGTCTATAAGCAAATACACAAAGAACTAGCTTCACTATTCCAAAAAGTTTCAGAAAAGAATATTGCATCCTATTTTCAATATTTTCAGATTTTTAATAGGAAATGTAGGCTCTGATATTTTAAGCATTTGTAGAAATAAGAAGTGAAATGAGAATTTTCAATATATTTCTTTTTGACAATATGCTTGTTCCATCTGTTTCACAAGTTCTTTGTGTCCTCAGGCTTGAACCAAAAAGAAAAAAGAAAGAAACAAGAAAATTAAGGCAGCTCTTCCAAAAAGCTCTGCATAGGAAATTATGCCCTTAGTGTTAATTATTTTTGTTTAATATCATGTTTGATCTTTTATATTCATGTAAAGCTATGCAATACATTATGCTTATGCATGCATCCTGCAATATTTATATGTATTGATGTATTCAAAACTCATCCAAATGTATGGCTGCTACAAAAAAAAATCTTGGGAAATCTATAATGACAAGCAGATTGTGTTCAAAGACTGTAAACTTGAATTGCCAAAGCTTTTTATAGACTGCTAAACAAGGTTTTGGCTTGTAATTCAAACTGTTAACATCAAGTTTAGATTAAATTCTAAATCTATTTTTTGTATAATTAAATAAGCATGATAAGCAGATAGAACTCAAGTAGGCTAAAATATTTGATTAGGATTCATGCAAGGCTGACTAATTGCAAGTTGTTGTTCAATTTTATTATTTGGTTATAAATAACAATTTGTTTGGTTCATATACTATGTAAACCATGGTTTTCCTAACCATAGTTTATTGAAAAAGTGACAGTTGGCTAGCTTTATGTCAATTTAAATCATAAATACTAGTTTATTGTCTACAGTGTCTGAATTCAAAAGTCAAAAATCAAAATTGAACTACATCATAGTATGTATGACCATTATCTGGCAGCAAAGAGTTTGGATTATTGTATCTTTGCTACCACCTCCTGATAATTCAAGTTTGCAGATAAGCTATGCTGTCTAGTAGATATAGACATTGTGATTCAGTCTTGTAATCAGTGTCCCAGTTTTATTCCTTCACTTTTAGAAGATAATGAACAAACAGCCCCAAGTGAACAAAAACTACAGACAGTGTATAATGAATATATCACAAGAGTAAGTATTCTATAAAAGCTGCTAGGCAATTACTTCATCATACTTATTCAACATGTAAAGTAGTACATTACAAATGATTGATGATGGGAAAATTGTCACACTTAAACCTCTGATTTAAGGCTGGACTTGCAGCAGATTTTAATACTGTTTTGTACAACATTGCAGGATTCATTTTTTCAGCTACTGTTTTGTTTTTTACAATAATCATCTGTATGATCATATATCCTAGTGCTGCATGTTGGTTCAATATGTTCACACATACACAGATAGTGAGACAAAATGAGTGAAGACAGCTAATGATATAAAAATCAATGGAATTAATCAGTTTAGTTTTCAATCATTATAACTATATGTGATACACAAAAAATTAAGAATAATCCTAGATGGGAGTTTAACAAATACATTACACCAATAAATACACCGGAATGCTTTTTGAAGATACTACACTAAAATTTCCTGTCTAATATCTGTCTAAACTGATATATGGACCAAAAGGAAATTTTTACTTAACATTATGCATGGATTATAATGTAATTAATGCATAATATAACATGATGACAAAGACTAAACAGTAAATGTAAAAAGGAACAAGATGCAATTAACGATGTTATCCAACATGCAGTTACCAAACCTGTATGTGCACCAGAATGCATTACCATGTCAAAAATACCCTGAAAGTCCATGCCATAGACTTTGTAAACAGGAAGAGAAATGGCAGAAAATGATCCAGGCAAAGAAACATATGGTTTGCAGCAAAACTTCTGGAGAGTTTCTGGAATTGATCAGGCACATCGAAGGAGGGCTGATTTGCTAAATGGGTGGGATGGGCTTTTTTTTTTTTTTTTTAGTCTGCACATGGTTTGAGGGGTTGTTGGACCTGACTCATTCAGTAATTTACTTTTAGACTGATATTTCATTTCTTGAACAACAGTTGACAACTCAGTTTAAGCCAACATTGTTCAGAAAGAAGACAAGTTGTAAATAGTTCACAAGTAAAAACAGTGAGCAAACAGGATTAGGGGAAGTTTATTGTGGAGGACAGCAGGGGACCTCTGATTTCTCTCTCTGAAGATTATTTGTCAAGATTACCTTACCGAGTTTGAATAAGCCAGGCTACAAATTCAATAAATGTGTCATTTAGGGACTACTTTTTTTTAGATTAAGCAGTTCCTGTAATAGAACTTTTTGATCTAAAAAAGTAGTCCCTATAATACACCTTTATTGCGTTTGTAGCCTCATTTATTAGGCTATAAAACCAACATACCAGTTAATTTCCAAAATATTGTACAGATCATCAAATACATGACAATGAGTTGTGGTTTTATTTGGGAAAATGAACATCTCAATTAAACAAGTCCATTCTGTTGAAACTAAAATATGAAGTGAAAGCTTCTTTTTTCTCCCAAAATCATAGTTACCTTACTGTCAAGAGAAATAAGAAGAGTAACATCATTCTGAGCATAAATGAAATATTTTCAAAGGACATATCTGTTGCTTAGATAATGAACTACATCGTCTTGCACTAATGATACTCCATGGGATTAAATTATTTAAAACAGATAAATAAAATATATAGAATTGGCCTGGGGTTTTCAATGTGTAGATTGGATATGTGTTTCTAAATATATATATTTTCAGAATCACCACAAAGTCAAAGAGAAATGGAAGTAGATTAACTGGTGAACAAGACAATTAGGAGATAAAGAGGCTAGGAAAAAGGTTCAGACTAAAAACATTCACAAAAGGACATATTTTATGAGAACTCTGTAGAATCACTAGAATCAGTGGAATATCACCATATCATCACAATTCACCCTCAGACTAATGAATCAGTTTCTCATCTTGATGATTTCTCTATTTGGGAAAGCAGTGTAGACAAAGATTGCTGATTCCTATAAATATAGACATGATTCTGTATACATTTTGTATTTGAGTTCTGAAGGAGGAGATGTGCTAAGAGGATTAGCTTGGATACCTATATCTGTGTTTGAGTTGAGAGGATGTGCAAAGCAGAGGTGGTATGCAGCAGGTTCTGACCAGTAGCAGAAATTTTGAGTAGTTCAGAGAACTGGCAAATACTACCTCTGACTGGCCCCTCCCCCATCTATTCTCTGCCTTCTGAGTCCCAGCTGATCAGCTGGGTCTTCTTTTATTGCTCTGCACGGGAGAATGGAGCTGGAAAACAGCTTAGTAGTGTGGGGAGGGAATGGAGATTTTGCAGTATCCTTCCCCTGCCACTCCCAACAAGCCATGCCCAACAAGCCACGCCCATAGAATTGGAAGTACCTTTTTTTTTTTTATTAAATTTCATTGATTTTTAAGGACAAACAAAAACAAACAAAACATAAAAACATCCAACTTTCTTCCATAAGTGTACAAACAGTGTTCGGTGGTTAACAAATTTTGTGCATTGATTTCATAGTCTCATTACAGTTACCATACATAATACTCACATATATCAGAAATGAATAATAATATATCATCATTTTGACTAGACATTTTTGTTCATTCATACTTTACTTATTTTATTATCAACATTATATAGTCCCCAAATCTATTCTAAAACATTTTATATATGCTAATCTAAGAATAATAAAAAAAAATACATCTTATTATTCAATTATTTCTATAATTCTACATATTTATTACTAAATTTTGTATTAGCCATTGATAGAAAAGGTCCAAATTTTTTTAAATTTATCCTCTTGTTCTCTAATTTCATATGTCACTACTCATTTCAGCACATTCCAGTATTTCTTGATAGTTTCCTCCTGCAATGTATTTTCTATTTTTCACAAATTTGAGCAAATACAATCCTACTGCTGTTAATATATTAAAATCAAATATTTTAAATCTTTGCTGTACTGTATCAGGACAATTTCCAATAAAAATATCTTGGTTTTAAATCTATATGGCCCCTTTTTGTCATTTTTTCCGAACCAACATAGTTGCTTTAGTCCATATTTTTTTGCATCCACACAAGCCCACCACATATGTATAAGGAGGTATTGATGAAATTCCAACATCTTCGGATTGATTCTGAACATTGCTATTTGTCAGGAAAATGCCACTGTAAAACATCTTATAGCAATTTTCTTTAAATGCTGTTGAACATTGTTATATATAATTTTGAGCGACCACAACTTTGCCATTTCTTCTAAACCAATCCATACCAAAATTATCCCCAAGCAATCATCATCTCTTAACTTGTTTCTAGTTAATTCTCAATAATACCATACAGTTCTTTAATCACTTTTATCAAGTACTGTCAAAATGTTATCTAAAATAGTCAATTTACTTATAGCACTTTGTTAAATCTTTCATTACTTGAATGTATTCTCCTTAAAATAACATAAAAAAAAAGCTAAAAAAATAAAAAAAAAAGAAAAAAAAATTTAAAACATAAAAAAAAAAAAACAAAACAATCTCACCACCAGGAGCGAGACCCTCCAGGGCCCACCCCCGCCGCCCTCCACCTGCGACACCCACCGCGGACTGCTGCACCCACACCTTATACACCCCATCACTCAACAGAGCCCACACCCCTCCTATCACTGACCACCCCACTGCC
This sequence comes from Laticauda laticaudata, assembly GCA_004320025.1. Classification (NCBI taxonomy): domain Eukaryota; kingdom Metazoa; phylum Chordata; class Lepidosauria; order Squamata; family Elapidae; genus Laticauda; species Laticauda laticaudata. The sequence continues at coordinate 10,863 of BHFT01022926.1, read as the reverse complement.
CTTAAGACCAACCCCCCCGCCACTACTTAGTAATCTCCCTAAACCAAACCTACACTCCCCCAGATATTAGTGCCAACCCACCACACACTCAATCACCCTACCGTACGGCCACCCCTCCCCGCATCCCACACCAGTCCTCAACCTATATAAAAAAATAAGAATAAAAAATAATAAATCTTAAAAAAAAAAAAAAAAAAAAAAATTATATAAACAAAAAAAAACTATTAAAAAAAATATAATAAAGAATAAAAAAAAAAAAAGAAAACCTAATTCATCTTTCCCTACTTGTTCCTCTAGTTTTTTGCATAGATTTAAATTCCACCCTTTTCAGTTAAAAATTTCCCGCATATCAATTGTTGTTCCTTCCTTCATGTTATAGGATAAGAAAATGCTTCAAGAGTCGATAAGTCAGACTGGAATTTTCAAATAACATTTGTCTTTTAATCTTTGTGTCACAATATTTTAACTCAGCACGAAGACCCCGGTAATATGATGGTCTTCTAAAATATACCTCCGTTTTTAGTTCGCAGTTATTCCATAATAAGAAGCATGCACACCAACAACAGATCAGTCCTTCTAATGACAACTACTAGTATTTCTTAATGTTATCTATCCTTACCCATGTCAACGTTTGTAGCTTGTAGTAAAATCCCAAGTTAGGCAGACCAAATCTATCCTACACACACACACACGTTTTAACTATTCTCGCTTTCCATACCTTGCCCACATATATATTCTCAACACAATTTTGTTTGGGGAGGAGCTGGTGTTGCACGATACTGAGAGCATGTGCCAATCCAGAGGTCTGAGGATGCAGCTGATTATCTTTTTCTCTCTGGATTGATCCAAAACCAGACCTAAATACCGTGCCGAGAGAGGGGATAGTGACAGGGCGCATGCCTGTAGATTCCCAGGATATCGGCAACGTCCTGGTTTGATCAGAAAGCCCTTTTGCCACGCGGCAGAAAGGCAGCATCAATAGCTGCTGAAGTTGGGACAGCCTCTGAATGGAAGAGGGACTGAAAGAGAAGTAATGTCGGTTTTATGAGATTTTTTCTTTATTATTCTCAAGACTTAAAGGACCTTAAGTACACGTAAGGGGAAAGAAAGAATCTGTAAAGTTTTTTTAGCAGAAACGAATAAGTCGTCAGTTTTTAAACAGAGTTAAGTAAGGTTGGCTTTGTTTTGTTTTTCTATGGGCTGGACTTCTATCATTGATTTTGCACTTCTAATTGGACTGTTTTTTCTCTATTTATATCTATTTTCTCTTCTTCTTTAGACTTTGGTAATACTTTTAAGGCCTGTCACAATGCACCCTAACGGATGCAAAGAGGAATGTAAAATATGACAAAAAGCTTGCATCCATTTGAGTTAACCGATGTACTCGACTTGCCCTCCCGTTTTGCTTCCTCTCTACTCCCGTCCCACCAATCTGTCTATTGAGATGTTTCATCGCTCAGCTAAAGTTTTGAGGAGCTGCCCAAAACTTTGCATGGATAAATGTATCCAATTAGTCGTTATGCCTCCACTACGCATCCTCACGCATCCGTTGTCTGTCATCGTTACGCATCCGCTATATCCTATAGGCATCTACTGCACATCCACGCAACTCACATCGCCCTCGACGCATGGGAGGAAGTGTAACGAGACGTCAGGACTGGTATGGCAGACGGATGCCAAGTGAAACAAGCATTAAAATGGAAAAGAACGTTCGCAGAGGAGGGACTATCGTCCGGATATAAGGATGTCAAGGATGCCTAGAGGATACTAGAGGATGCCTAGAGGATGCAAAGGCGAACCGCTATACTGCTATAAAAAGGGGTAGCAACTGGTCTGCATTAACTTTCAGAACCACGGCAGACTCAGCTTGTGCAGACCTCTGGAAGCCTTCATTGTGATCTCTTGCTCTTCCACAGCATCAGTCTTGGGACCCGTATGTCAATTGCTGGATTGTGAACACCAGTCCTTTCTGCAAGCCACCATCCTTCTGGCAGCAGTGGCTGCAACGCCCATCTTACCGGCCTCTCGTCAACCCTCTACTACGGAAGAAAGGAGGCGGCCAAGCAAGCCGTGCTCGGTCGAAGATGGAATCGGGAGAAGAGCAGAGTACAGGCTGTACTAACATAGGCTGATGGTGGAACTCAGGAACGAAGACAGCTAGGAGCCAGTCCAAACTTCCATGAGGATGCCTCCAAGCCATGTTTGACAAAGTTGTTGAGCCACGCCTGACACCCGTTGACAAGGCCAAACACCAACTGTCGGCCCAGCCGTAGGAACCTGGCTTCAAGTGGCACTCATACTGCACCATCTGGTCAGGGACGCAACCTACAGGAGCATGCAGTACGGCTGAGGGGGTGCCACACAACACATCAGGCATTGTGGCCAGAGAAGTGTGCAAGGCCATATCGATTGAATCCTGGAAGGATCTCTCTCCAGTGCCCCTCCACTTAGAAGATGAAGAAAGTTGGCGAGAGAGTGGTACCAGAGGTGGTAACTTCCCGACACCGTAGGAGCCATATATGGGAAGTCACGTGGCCTGCAAGCACCACCAAGCGGGCTCCACTCTTTCAACTACAAGGGCTTCTTCAGCATCATCCTCTTTGCCATCGGGTCGATGCTGACTACAAATTCATGTACTTCGATGCTTAGGAGCGGCTCAATGTTCAGATGTCCCAGGTATAACAAGTGCCAGTGACCTCAAGGAGAGGCTTGGAAGGCAGACCTCATCATGGGCTTTCAATCTCAAACCCCCTGCCCAACGACACACAAGCAATGTGCCGCTACTTCATCTGTGGGGGTATGACGCCTTCTCCTCAGAACCTACCCTAATGAAAGCCTACACTTCACAAGCACCTCACCTGTAAGAGAGGATTTCAACTACAGGCTGTCAGGGCAAGGGCGGGTGGTGGACGAATGCCTTTGGCAATCCTGGCAATAGGTTCCAGGTACTTCTCACCACCAATGCAGCATCACCCAGAGACCGTGAGGAGGATACGGTGGTAAGCTCCTACGATCCGCAACAATCTCATGCGCACCCGCTGACCGCGGTCTTTGCAGAACAGGCTCGTGGACGCTCCACAAGCATAGGGACATGGAGGCCTGGGGAATGGAGGAAGGTGAAATCTGATAGACACTCAGGTATGTATACATAGGCCACAACAGAAGCCTCATGTGAAGGGAACGCAAGCACGCGCAACCTCTGAGACACTGTGCAATCCAGCTGGTAGCAGTTGAGTCTGGCAAGACAGGAATGGATAGATGTATTAATGAGTGCTTCCGTTTCAGCCTGTCTCATCAACACTGACGAGTATTGGGCCATGTAATGTTGGTGGGGCTACGAATGAACAGGGACGTTTAATAAGAGTTGTAGTTTGTATTGACATGTTGGATGATTGATTACATATTTATTGATAATAAAGGGCCATGAGGTGTGGCACCAGGGAGGGTGGACACATACATGTCCCTCTGCGTGCCACTGGAGCTTCTTATCCACTGCTATCCTTACCGCACATCATCACACCTACTTACCCATCCAAAGGTATCCCTGCCCCTATCCACAGCTAATTAACCCATCCCCAACAGGCATCCTGCCCATCCTCACATGCTATTACCCATCGCGACAGGTACTCCTGCCCATCCGGACAGCTTTACCCATACCACATGTATCCTGCGCCATTCCACGTGCTAATGTTAACCCATCCCACAAGCATGCAACGGCGGTCAAACCATTTCTAAAAGTTTCCACAAGACTTGATTAAAAAAAAAGAAATGAAGCAAGTGTGTGAATCAAAGATAAACTTTATTGAACAACAAGCTTAAAACAAAAATGACCGCAAGTCAGTGTCCAAGAGAAACTCTAACAGTCCTACCAGCTACAGTCTCTGGCACTCTTCTTGTCCTCGAGGTGTGCCCAGTATCAGGGGGGAAGGGTCAGGTGCGTTGGAGGGTGGGGTGGTGCTGGAGATGCTTGGTCGAAAGCATCCAACTGGGGTGCCTCGGCCCTGGAGAGGACAACAGGTTATGACGGGTGTGTTGAGAAAGCCTCAGACATCTAGTCTTCAGACCCCGTGATGCTGAGAGGTCCCTTCCTCCATCCATGGGGTGTCAAGCCCCAGTACTGAGCCGATGTCTGCGTGCCGGGCTTGAGGCTGTGGGATGAAGGAAAGACAGTAGTGTAGTGGGGCTTTCGGTTCTCCGCAGCTGGTGGGGACTTGGCGTGGCGTGGCTGGTGGTGTGGGTGGCAACTTGCTGTCGCGGCTGGGCATCATTGGGTGGCTGGCATTGGTGGCATCAGTGGAACCAGGTAGGCAATGGTTTCATCCTGCTGCCTCTGTGCCTGGACATGGGAAGGCTGCTGCACTGTGCTGCTGGAACTCCTGGTACCGTTAGCCCTGGTTAGCGTTGAGGGCCGTGCGAAAGCCTTGGTAAATGGGAGGACCAGTCACCTGGGGTGACGAGCAGACTGGACTGGCATGGTGAGAGGATAGATTGGTCTGGAAGGTGTTGTGAAGCAGCTCCGTAAACATTCAAAACATATAACATAAAACCAACAATACAAACATTTACATAACCGATCCAGTCTTCACCACCTGGTAGACCCCAGGGGATCCTCCATGTCCCTCAGGTCTGGTGACATAGGTAAGGAAGGGCTTTGGGTTGGCAGATTGAGGATGTCCGGTGTGGACCGCTGAGAGAGGAGATCTAGCTTGGTGCAGAATGGGTCCTTGATCTCCAGCAGGACAGTATGGCTCTGCTCCCCTCCTGCTGTCTGGGCTCTCTGCCTTTCTGTTGAGTGGAGCTGGGTGGTCGTGGATGCGGCTATGACTGTGGTGGACTCGATGGTTTCTCTCAAACCACACGACACCAGGGAAGTCCCTCCGAGCGCTCCACCACGTTACACACCATCTGTCGCGGTTCTCCGGCGTGCATGCTCCACAAGAAACTGCCTGGAGACAGGACTGACACTTCGGATGAAGGTACTGGGTCTCCAGCAGGCCAGCCCCGGAGAGAGAGGGATAGACAGAGGGGCTCTGGTGCTCCTTGGTGGTGATCTCACCTCACAGGACTGCACTGGCCATGACATAGTCTTCTGTCCGTCAGCTAACGCTTGGCCAGATTTATTCAGGTGGCACGCTGTCGTACCAGGTGATGCATATCTTTCCACCAGCCGAGTCGAGCACCTCCGAGTGTAACATAATCTCCGCCTTCTCTACTAACAAGCCAGCCTGCTTCGCTTGGTGTCCCTGTACAGCCAGTGTCTTCCGCCAGCAGATTAGTCATTCTCTCTCCACAGCCACTCCAACACTTCTCATCCCCTCTCGCCGTCCCGCATTACGCCTGTTCTCCTTTTCCAGGACTAGATGGCCCATTCGAGGGTGCTCCCAGGTGGTAGGAGCTGCTCCTCCACACCCAGCAGCCGGCAGCACCAGCAAGGATCATCAATCATCATTCCATCATCATATCAATCATCAATCATCATCACCTCACTCAGTACCATCCCCAGCAGGATCATAATCTGCGATCATCATCAGCAGCAGAGCCAGCAACAGCAGCACAGCAGCAGAGACAGCAGGACGCAGGATCAGCTAGCAAGCAGAGTAATCACCAGGAGCCCAGCAGCCCAGCAGAGCCCAGGAGCCCAGCAGCCCAGGAGGCACGAGCAGGACGAACAGGATGAGCAAGTCAGGAGCACAGCAGACGAGCAGGAACCAGCAGCAACTTAGCAGAGTACTCAAGAACGCACAACTGCCAGAGCAGCTTCAGCAGAACGCTTCCAGCCAACCAGACGAGCGAGCCTGAGCACAGAAGCCCCCAGCAGAGCCAGAGTCCAGAGGACTGGTGGGAGGGTGGGCCTGGTCCTATTGCAGGGATGGCGGAGGTTGCTGAGGCTTTCTGCCTTCTTCCCATGGTGTTGTGGGGTTCTGCTGGCAGGGAGGCTGGCCAGGGAGGGCTGGCAGGCACCAAGGCTGGCAGAAGCCTGGCAGACAGCTGGCAGAGCTGGCAGGAAGGCAGGCGAAGGCAGGCAGGCTGGCAAGGCGGCAAAGCAGGCAGGCACCAAAGGCTGGCAGGCAGACTGGCTCGGCAAGGCGAGGCTGAAGGCCAAGGCTGGCAGCAAGCTGGCAGGCTAGGCATGCAGGCAGGGCAGGCAAGGACTCGATGTTATCCTGCAGCAGTTCTTCTCCTCCGAATGCTGGCACTACATGCGAGCTTGCTTCTCTGTATATCAGGGCGCTTGTGCAATGATCCCCCCGCATGGCAATTACGCCAGCATGCCGTTAGGCTTACACTGTGGCACGCTAGGCTTCCGCTTCTGCATCGCACATCCGCTCTCACTACCGCGCTCTGCACCGCTTCATCCGTTCCGTGTCCCTTTGCTGAGGCCCCGAAGCTGCGGATTGCCATCGCTCCATCCACTTCCATCCGCTGGCTCCGTTCCGCATCTGCTTTCTCCACCCCTGCATCCTCCGCGTCCGGTTATCCGCTCCGGGGTATGGCAAATTTTTCCCCTTTTTTGTAGCGGATAACACGGATGGAATATTTTGCTCGTCGTTGTTGTCCGTTTCTGCATCCATATGGAGTGTGACAGGGCCTTTAAGGTTAGAGGCTTCCCTTAAGATAAACTTTTTTTTAAACTTTATTACATATTGGCCGGAAAGGAGGGGGAGAGTGAGAGTAAAGAAACTTTTTAAACACTGCTAACTAGAGGCTTGAAAATATTTTAGACGAAGCTGAGATAAGCTGAGAAGAAAGCTCTAGAAATTCTTATTCAAGGTAGCAGAAATTGCATAACTAGAAAGAGAGAGAAAGGACTAAAATACCTATCACAGAGGGGAGCGAAGATTTCTAGGACTAATACTAGCAGAAAAGAAATTGCTCATTAAGAGGCCTGAGGACTCTACTGATGCAAAAAAGAAAACAGTAGCAAAAAGAAGTATGTCAAGGAAGGCTCAGCAGGAAATGTCAGTATAGCTAAGATGGCCCTAAAAAACCAGTCAAGGACACTGGACAGCAGAGAATTTTGGATGAAAGAAGCAGCAGGAGTCGTGGCGTGAGTCGCACACTTGAGAGTTACCATATTTTTGTGTTACGTCTGCTGCAGCTCACTACACGGAGAACTTCCATGGAGATGTCACTCAAGCAACAGAACAGATGTCGCATTTATAGCAATCCTAGAAGCAGCAGAGGTATTGCATCTGTTTGCACGAAGTGATCTTCAAGCAATTGCCTAGAAAGCCAGACACACAGAAAGAAAATTAACAATATGAAGATGACAGCCACAGACATGGGTAAAGAAAGTAATAAACCTGGGAATCTCTACAAAATAAAAATCCAAAATACATAGATATCTCTATGATCTGCAAAGAAGTGAAATATTTATCTATATATAAATAATATTCGCTTAATCATTTATACACGATCTAAGTTCTGAAATGCTCGATCTACTAAAATAATCACAGACACAATAATTTCTGAAGGGTAATCAGAATTTTAGCAGAAAACCACATGGAGTTGATTGTACAGTTATAGAAAATAATAAATTAAAATGGATAAAAAAAAGAGTTGGAAGCGACACACTCGCAAAAGACATGATCCAACCTTCTTTCGACCTCATAATGTCTTTGACACGATACCAAAGTTCAACAACTTCGCAAAGGGTCTTTTCATCATCTAATGAAAGGCTGAAGCTTAATGCGTACTGGCTCCCATTCAGACATATATGTTATACACTGTATCCGTACCACCTATACACTCACCACACATCGGTCAATAACTTCACTCTTGATGATGCGAGTGAGCGACATGGGAGAGTTTTTTAGGAAAATTTCTATCTAAACCTACTGGCCCCACCGAAACTAAATGAGCTCTATCACCACCTCCAATCCTAAAATGCCTAGTTCTCCCATCGGTTCAAGGCGAATTATTCTAGGCTCGGCCGGCATGGAAGAAGACCATCGATTCCCAAAGCGGCTTTCATAGAGTTGACAATTAACGAACTCGGTAGGGACGGGTAGAGAGTTACTGAAGTTCCACATACGCTTTCAAAATGTCTTATGATCTTGCAGTGAGACATAGCCTGCGTACTCCAAACTCACCAGCTCTAAATGAGCGGCATTTTATCGTCTGAAAGAGAAAGGAATAAACTCCAGAGCTCTCAAATGCAGACAGTTCATATGTTCCGTGCGGTCACCAGAGGGGTCTGACATCATATCCCTGGCCCTGATAGAGACTTATTAGTGATCCCAAAAAAAGGCACTTCATTGTCAGTGTTGCAGGACGGCGCTGCGTAGGAGTACAGCGGAGCAGCAATAGAGAAGAGATATGCACACACTCCAACAAAAGAAAACAATCCTTGATATGAAATCACCTGAACCTCGCCATGTTCATCTGAGACGAAAATCGCAGTCTCAAATTGAGGAGATAAGGAGTGGCCTGATCGCATGTGTAAAGCAACGATACATAATTCAAATGCACGCACATTTGCAGTATTCACATCTGCTAACACTGAACTCATACCTTTATGATTTGTGGTCTACACAAGAGTCGCTCGTTCAACTATGCACATACCTGCTTCAAATGTGTGAACGAAACTGCAAGCAGGGCGCAAGTAGATACGCAAATTACATAAACATCAAATTACTAGCTGTTTGCCTAAGAAAGTCACTGAACATGGTCCTCAGCATGTGTCTATGTTGTTAGGGCTAGTAACCCCACAAACCTACACGAGATGGACCATTCGGGTTCCTCTAACCGGAGCTCATGGGGTCTATTTCTGACTGAGGTTTAGCTAGACCACATGCTACAGTTTCTAGCTATGTGGAGATTGAGCCAGCTGCGACAGTACAGTTTCTCTAGTTTAACTAATAGAAGCACACTTGCACCAGAGTAAGCACTTTCCTGCTCTCCGTTACAGCAGCAAACATTTGAGACTCACAAGAATTAGTGGAGGTCATGAGACTTTCCAAAGGCCGCTCGAGATCTGGAAGCGTATGCTTGTATATAGCAGTTCTCAGATATTTCCAGTTAAGACGAATCTACTTATACCTGTTAAAGACTAAAAGCTGGTGTCAAACCTCTGACCATATAAACATCCCTAAATGTCTTTGGAGAGGAGTCATCACCTTGCGATGCTCAAATTTCAAGCAGATGCACCAGCACTGTCGCAAACAAGACTGAGCGAGACAAGAACCTCAAACTGACTTGGACAAAAACCCTTTCTACTCGCAAACATGCCTTAAATGATCAGTTCGAATTTCAAGCACACCAGCCAGACTTCGATAAGTTTACACGACGCACTGAGCTCGCAGTCTACTTGTGTTATGGTTATATGATTCTGAGCGATTCAACCTCTCAGCTAGATGAAAGCACCACAGCATATACGAACAAGATGTAAATGAAGCGAAGATCACCAATTTATCAATAACTAACTAGAAGCACAAGGAACTAGACAAAAGTTAAGAGGTACACATGACACACACTGTCTAAGACCACCACATAGTACACTACTTTACCTTAGTGAGAGAGCATATGATTTCTCCATGTTGATTTAGAGACAACACTAAAAACTTTCCTGATCCTGAATATTATCAATCTATACCAATATATATATTATAGCTAATTCAACTATTATCACAAAACACCATCATGCGAGGCAATCGAATAAACATTAATTTGACATCTGTTTATGTCAAATGCCGGGTATTGCATCACTAAGTGTATCAAGATACTTCTTGATTTCACAGACTAGTTGGACTTGCACTTGCGAAATGTCTCTACAATCTGCGAAGTTAAGTTAATCTAAAGTGTCAGATGTAGATGAGCATTATCTTTTTTATACTTATGACAATGAGAGTATTAGATAAAGATTGAGGAGTATGATATATACAAATTAAAAAGAATGTGGTCCTAGGTATATTAAAAAAATACACTGCGATTAAACCAAAGTTTTCATCTCTATAGAAGCTTGAGGTTTTGGTAACGGGATTAGTACTTTCAAAATTATTGTAGAACTTTATATTGTGATTAGCGACGAAGTCCCATTACGTTGCAGGTAGGCATTTTACTCAAAGCAGAGGAGTAAAATAACATCACTCTCTCTGGAGAAAAATTTACAATTGTGATAAGATACCGCATCTATATTGAGCGCTGGCCATATAAACGAAGTAATAGATCTTCATTGGAGTAGAGTGATACACAAGAAGGACAGGAGTGAACAGTTGCTTAAATGTGGTTTGATGGACCATTAGCAGAAGCTAAGCCATTAATCATCTAGGAGAACAACCCCACTCATGTCCTGAAATAAATTGAGAGAAGTTTTTTGAGACCATTGGGATGGCTACCAGGTCGACTACCACATATCACACAATTATAGAGAGGTTAAAGCACTATCGAGAGCACATATACTAGATATAGTCACAATATAGATTGTGAGAATACAAAAGACTAATGAAATATAATTAGAACGTCATATAGAATATAGGAATGACCATAGGAAATGAGACCAGCTCGAGTATATCACAAAGACAGAGATATGAAATAAGACGCATACACAATGAGATTAGGGAATAACAACAAATCAGAAGATATAACAATTGCACATCAATATCGTTGTAAATTACAGCAATTTAGCCGGCAGGACACAGAATAGTTCCGTGTTAGTGAGCGATGGTGGATATATACAACTAATACTTAATTTGCCCTAAAGCAGCGAATTCAGCCTCAACCCACTCATAACAGATAGGATAACACTGCCAGCCATTTATCCGTGCATTAGTGTAAGTGTCATACGGACTGATGTAAAATAAAGTTACAATTGTCCAACAGCAAAGAAAAGATCTTAATTCTGGCGGAACTTGTTCCTCGGGT
>BHFT01022924.1:0-13174 GCA_004320025.1 Laticauda laticaudata | reverse complement strand
TCACCCACGTTGGACTGAACTAAAGGGGGAGGGGTGTTCTGTATGGAACTTGGTAGGTTCCAAGTCCCTCGTTCTGTTTGGCCCAAAAAGCCACTTACGTATTGGTTGATTAAGAACCAATTCGGGAAGCCGCCAAACGGCAGGAAGAGTTAAATGACTGTCATTGGCCACAAGCCACAGGCAAGCCTCTATATAAAGAGCTGCCGCGGCTTGGGCTGTGTTCCGTATCTTTTGCCTTGCGAGTTTAGATAAAATAGTTGTTGTTTGGAACCCGGTCTTACGCGCTTCTTTCTGGACGGAACACTATATATTTAAAAGCACAGATAACTATAGTAATTTACAATGCCTTTTTGTTGTACAATACTTCATTTTCCTGTGCTGTACTTAAAAAAAAAAGAGCTATAGTCTACATTTTACACTTGGTTTTAAAATTAGTAATCTCTGCAATCTTTTGCAAGCTAAAATATGTACATATATTTGATTCCTTTCCTGACTCAAACATGTTTTATTTTATCTTTTACTTCATGAATAAAACCTTCATATACCAAAGAAATTTAAGAATAATCTCTGTTCTTAAACTGCAATGGAGAAGAAGAAAAAAAGATTTACAATTGAAGGCTGCAAGAATATGTTTGGATGTATTTTCTAACTTTTCCAAGTTTTCATCCCAAAATGGGTCCAACAAATTGTGGTGCCCTATTTTAAATAATAAATTTCTCCAGCTATACGATTAAAATCATGGAATTGAAATTTATATATTACAAAAAAGTTATTATTGATATTGACAAACATAAAACAAAAACATTTAAAGTATAGAGTTTGTTACCATATTTTCAGAGCACTGGCCCCCCAACTCTATTCTTTGGAGAAAGATTTTTCTGTGGACCAGAGGGTTTTGTGTACTGCCTGCATCCCGTGGTTGGGGCTTTGCTTGTTTGCATGGCCCAGTTGTTGGCATGCCGAGCCACAGACCAGAAGTCGGGAACCTCTGCTCTAGAGTCAGTTTTTCCCTTGTAAAAAGAATTAGTACAAATTTGGAAGCAGTGACACAAAAATATAAAATTGCTACAATTCTAACATCTATATTAAAAATGCCTGTGTAGTATAATAATTATACAATTAGTGAATAATATTCTATCGTATATAAAAAACACATGAAAACAAAAACAGTTAAAAAATTGTAGTAAAAAAATAACTTAATAGCTAAGGACAACAATACAAGGTACAAAGCTATAGGATATCGGTTGAGCTCTGATGCCCAATCAGTTATTGAGAATGTTATTTATTGCTGCACATAATTTAACACTATTATATACTAAAAAAGAAGTATGATCAGAGAATAAACACTAAGACATACAGTTGCAAATGCATCACATAGCAACATAATAGAAAGCTTGCTTTTCATTACAAAAATCTATTGTTAAATTTATAAAAGAAAGATAACTTTTCTTCCTTCATCATATAATTTAAAATCTCACCTGGCCTAGCTTATTCCAGCAAGAGTGTCTTTTGCTCAAACACCCTTATAATATCAAGTCTAGTGAAACTTAGTTGTTATTTTTGCATCTCTCTCATATACACGCTTTCTGTTATTTTTGCATCTCTCTCATATACACGCTTTCTCCTTCCTCACAAGAAATGTAAAAAAATTCTAATAAGTAAACCACCTTCTCTTAAAAATCAACACATTATCTCTTTTCCCATATCCCACCTGGTATCTATAAACAAATCATTAAAACTTTTTCATTTCAGTCATGTCAGCAAAAGTCCGTTAAGGATTATCAGAGAAAGCAATATATCTACAGTGCATTCAGAAAGTATTCAGATCTCCTTTACTTTTGTCAATTTTGTTATGTTGCAGCCTGATTCTACATTTGTTAAAAATCTTTTTTTTTCTCATTAATCTACTGTACCCCTAATGTATCTCATGACAAAGTGAAAACAGAATTTTAGAAATGTCTGTAAATTTATTGAAAAGAAAGAACTGAAATATCACATTGGCATAAATATTCAGACACTTTGCAATACTTAAAATTTAGCTCAGGTGCCTACCATTTCTCTTGATTGTTGCTGACATGTTCTGCATCGAGACTGGAGTTAACTTGTGATAAATTAAATTCATTGGACATGATTTGGAAAGATATACAGCTCTGTATAGAAGGCCTCACAGTTGACAATGCATACTGTGACAGAGCAAAATTCTGCCTTCAAAGCTCATAGACAGATTTATTGCAAGGCACAGATCTGGGAAAGGCTACAATGAAATAGATTTCTTTTGTATGATCTCTGTAGCAATATCATTTTTCCATATCATTCTTGAGGCTTGTCATTTTTAAATTCACTTTCAGATCAGTCTCAGTGTTGTCAGGTAAAATTTGCCCTCTTCCATAATATCTTTTAAAAACAGTGTACCTGTAGAGACAAAGAGACGATAAACAAAATTAACTTCTGTGTCCATTGTTCAAATATATATATATAAAACATCTTCCATATGCAAGAAAACTCCAAATGCAACCAACTTTATTGAAGTAGCCATAAGAATAGACTGATTTTTTTCAGTTTAACTTACCAAGAATATGAAAATCTGAGATATATTGAATAATTTCAAACCAAATACTCAAAAACCTTATTATTTGCCTCTTGTCATAAAAAAAAATTCATTAAAACATTGGAAGGTGGAATCCACATATCAATAGTCCACTACTAGAAATCCTAGAAATTTCTTCTCCCAGCAATGTACAATTGTTTTAATAATCACAACATTTGACATAATCACACACTCAGAAAAACATGCAGTTAGATAATTCTTGATGTTTTCATAGATTCAAAACTGACAGATATACTGTAAGTATAATAAAAAATGTATTGTAGTTTCCAATGTAGAAGTAGCATTTTTATAAAAATAGCCCAATTTAAGAACATAAAAAACTGATTTATTTATGCAATAAGTAAATATAAATAAATAAATCAAAATAAAAGCAGCCTTCCAACAGCTAAATATGCAATGGGCAAAGAGCTGAACTTAGAAAAAGATGAAGACTTTCTTACATATTCTGAATGTTTCAGAAGGGAAAAGATATTTAAATCCTTTTCTGCTTTTGTTTCATGCAGTCAAAAATGTTTAATGGTCTTTTTGCAAAAGGGAAAATAGGAATTTTAATTGGGACAAAATTTGCATAAAGAAAAAGGTATACTTGCTTTCTCATGCATCTCTGATGTATGTCTCATAGTACTGTATATGTACAAGTGATGCAGAAATAAACTGTTTTTCAAAGAGAAAACATGAAATTCAATTAACATCCTCTCTATACCAGTATTGTTTTTATTTCTCTACCACCCATCTCCCTTAAAGAGGGAGAGTTAGCTTTTCCCTAATGTGCAATAATCAAGGACACCCAATATAATATTCTTGCTTATGTTAAGAGCAATTTAAATATTGATTAATCATAAACAGAGAAAATATTCTTGCTCCATGCTTTAACAAGATCATCTAGAATTAACTACGCAATGTCCTAATTCAAATAAAATAACAGAACTTTTAAAATATTGACATGGTGCTACTGTTGCTGCAGTCTATTATAAAAAGAAAACATTTGTATTAAAACTATTGTACAATATTTTTCCCTACTTCATAGATTTGCATTTCACTTTTTAGAAGGTAATAATATAATTACTTGCTAGTCAGTCTGCTCTTTATATGCTTTATGTTTCACTGAACAAAAACTTGCTTATAATGGGAAATGTTCATGACTTTGAATAAGATTGTGGCTATGAATCTCATAAGTTTGTCACCATGACAACAGATTACAATGGAAGCAACGTTCATGGAAAGCATCTCTGAAAAAGATCAAATATTCATCTCTTTTCAACTAAGAAAAAACAAAGTTGTTACATACATTCTATGTACACAGATATTCTTGGATTGTAATATAATTGACTTCTTATTCTATATTAATTTATTTTTTGTTCTGGTAGCTTTCTGTAGTTTCACTGATAGCTTTAAGACAATTACTTTCATATTTAGTTAGGAAAGCTTAAAATTGCCTCAAATTTTGCTTACCTTTTTTCCCTTTCTTATTAAATTAGAATGCCAAATCATAGACACACAAAGATGATTCAAAACCTCTTCAATCATAACACATAACATGTTGCAACACAAAGACAAAAATAATCTGTCCTTTTATATTTTTTGCATTACTACCCTTATAGCACTGTCCTTGTATTAAATTGGTGACATTTTGGTGTGCAAAACAGATGATTTTGGTTAAACAATATTCTGATGCTCAGGGGAAAAGGGATATTATTAGACTACTGATGGAAATGGAGATGGGATTGCATAAAAGACTAAGCTCATGGCCACTGTGAGAAATGGGAGTGTCAATATAACAATTTGTTAAGAAACATTTTGGTAGTGAAGTATTATTTCAATGGTGAAGATATCAAATGTGTTCAAGAATTCACTTTCCTAGGATCACAGATTGATCAAAGTAGTGAATGCAGTGCAATGTTGAATCTTACGAGAATTGCACAGCAATGAACATGAATCAAATATGGAAAAGCAAGGACATCAGCCTTGAAACTAAATGCAGAATCATCTGTGCTACATTTTCCCACAGCTACCTACTGTTGTGAAAGTTAGATCATGAAAAAACTTGAAAGGAGGAAAATCAACTTGTTTGAGTTGTATTGTTAAAGAAGCTTCTGGTGCATTCCTTGCACAGCAAAGGTGACAAACAAACAAATTGGAGTATATAAAAATAGACATACTGCTGCAAAATTTCTTCTTACTTATTTTGGCCCTGTCATGTAATCATTAGAAAAGTCAGTAATGCTCAGAATAGTCAGCAGTGAAAGGAAACAAAGCTGCCAAAAAAACCATGGTGGCTGGACACCATCAAAACCAACACCAGCCAGAGCTTATGACAACTGAAAGAAGTGGGGGCAGCTGGTCAGTAGAATACTAAGAATAAGACACAACTGAACCAGAAGCAATATCATTAACTGCTATACACCTAAAGAGAAGGGTTATTGATACTGCAGCTGAAAATAGAAAGTTCAACCCAATGTGTTGATATAATATAATAATGATTTAAGAATAGTTGAGGATACAAATAAAACTTTTATGAGAAATTATTTTATACAACGTATTTGTGATGACCCAGGGCATGGCACAGAGGCAACACAGACAGCTGACAGTTCAAAACACCCCTTTATTGCTCCAAATGTTCCCCAAACAGTCCAACATTTCTGGCAAGTTCCAGAGCAAAGTGATGACACACACACACACACACACACACACAAACACACAAACATGCCTCCAGCAACCTCTGCCTGCAAGTAGTCCAGCAAAAAACTGTGAGCACAATGGCTGCAAAACAAGAAATCCAGCAGGGCAAAGGAGTAAATCAATTAGTCCAGGAAGCAAAGGAACAAGGCAATTAATTCAGGAAGCAAGAAATAAAGCAAGAAGTCCAGGAAATGTCCAGTGTCGGCAACAGCACACAACCCTACATTAATTCAGTGTTTGTTCCTGATGAATGCCCCTCCCCACAGCATATCCTTAGTTTCAGTCTCCTGTGGTCAGGGGGGGGGTGCTCTTTCCTGAGTAGTTGGGTCAGCCTGCACTGTTCTTATCTTCTGCCCACTCTCCATTCTCAAGGATCAGGAGGTGGTGGTCCTTACTCATCACCTGAGCTCTGTCTCTCATATTCACTGCTTAGCCTCTCTTGGTCATCCTGCCCCCATTCCTCCTTGCCTACAAGCAGTCGCAATCCTGAAAGGCCCTTGCCTGATTCAGCCTGTTCCTTCCTATATTCCTCTAAAGTCAAAGTAGCTGCCACCTCGGTCTCCATTGGCTCCAGTTCCAGCTCACCTTCCACTGCAGATTCAGGCTCTGATGGGGCATGACAGTAACAGTGAACCTAAACAGCAATTTTTTAAAAAGCTACTTTGGATTAAATAAAGAGGAAAGAAAAATTATGCAAATTTCCAGAGAAGATAAGCATTTTTCAACAAATTAAGCTTTAACATTAATTAATTAATTAATCAATGTTAAAGGTAAGAGAAATTGAATAATTTCTCTTGAAATTATGAATTAAAAAATGAATTTAAAAAATCAGACAAATAGCTAGCATATAAATTATTAAAAGACTATAAGTTGTTCACAACAATTATACGTACTACCCCAAAAATAATTTTGTAATAGTTTATTCATAAGGACCAATGTGATTTTTGTGTTATACATATTAGCCCAGAAAAATTGTAACCATAAATATAAATATAACCAAAACCAGGATCCTGAACACATTAGCTCCAGGCATCGAATCACCGTTTCAAGGGCTTCAGAAAGGCCAATTTCAGAAAGCCTTACAAAAGGTCAATATTAGAAATTAGTTGGACATTTTGAAATATTTAGAGCAACACAATGAAAAACAAACCACATTGATTTTCTTAGATGCAGAGAAGTCCCTTGACAATTGGAACTGAGGTTTTTTTGTTCAAGCTTTTGGAAGATATAAATTTTGGGGAGAATTTTATAAAATAGGTAAGCTCAATTTACACTTCACAAAAAGCACAAATAATTTTTCATGGAGATCTAACAAAATTCTGTGAAATACCAAAAAGGAACAGGATTTTGCCTCCTCTATTTGTTCTGGCTCTTGAAATATTGAAAACAAACATATAAAAAGATGAGAGGATTGTGGTAAGTGAGGGAGAGGGAACTCTGACTGGAGGGGACTAGCAATCTTTCCTCTATGACAGCAAGGATGAAGGTAAAGGTGACCCAATGGTAAGTAAAGCCATCTTTCCCTTTACCATTCCAGTAAAAATTGTAGTTGGGATCCCAGGGAAAGGTGGATGCCCTAATAGACTCAGGCTGCACTTATGCCTTGCGGTATCTGCTATCCCGCATTAGATGGGCACCTCATGATAGGGAGAGAAAGGAGAAAGAAACGACAGGAGCACCCGATGAAGTTTCCTTGGGATGAGTGTGGCACAGAATGTCTGGATACACGCTCTTTTATATGCTCATTCAAAAGAGGGTGATTGTTTATTTCAGAGCCTAGGTCAAGCCCAGGTCAGACAGAATACACATGATTTAATTAGCTCAGATAAGGCAAAATTCCAGGTCAGACAGGATCGCAAGATTACAATTCAATCAGGATATTCCTGCTTTACAAAGCTGCATGCTAAACAAACTAATTACAATGTAAGTAAGCTATTTCTACAGATGTTTTAACTCCTTGTCCCTGTACGTGTTCCTGGCAAAAGGTCACTGAGGAGACAGAAGCTCAATGATTATACGTGAGTGATACAATGTCCAAATGCCTGAACAATATATAGTTGCAATGATACAAAGTTGCAAACATATGAATGCCACATAGTTACTACAATGCCTAATTAGCCAATCAACAGGACTAAGACTAGATATCTGAATGAAGAAACTGCCCCAAGACATGAGGTTCAAGTAGGTCAACAGATCAGTAATAGGAGGGGCCCCCAGAATTTATCTAATTCAGCCAGTGCAATTAGAGATGGGTCAACATTGGAGACTATCCACTTCATGATAGTCCCTAAAATGTCTAAGGTTGTAATTCTGAGGTTGTCCTGGCTAGACAAGTGGGACCCAATAATATGGCAGGAAGGAGGAGAGAGGAATATGAGACTAGGAAAAGACTCTTTCCTGCCTCAAAATGCCTCTGAGAGAGGAGCTGCCCTGAAGAGAGCAGAACTTAAGGTGAACAAGTGCTAGAAAATTGTGTCAGAGTGGCCACCAGGGAGCCATCCATCCCAAAAGAGTACCAGGACCATACAGAAGTGTTCAGTTAGAAGGAATGTGACATGCTGCCTCCCCACTGCCACACCAACTGTGCAATTGAGATCCTGTTGGGGCAAAACTTTCTAAGACAAAGATGTATTCCATGGCCCCAAGAAAGATGAAGAAGCTAAGTCAGTACATTGACAAAAGAATTAAAGAGAAGGAATTAAAGAGAGATTATGGAATGCCAAGACTGCATTTAATTGCCTGCTGGAGAGCTTCCAGTTCAAGATGATGCCATTTGAGCTTCAAGGGCCCCTGCCATATTCATGTAGCTGATTAATGAGGTGCTGCATGATCACTTGTATAAGGGGGTCCTAATTTATTTAGATGACATCCTAATCATCACCAAAACAATGGCAGAGCATATCAAGCTGTTCAAGAGGTGCTCACAAAACTCCTGGCTGTAAACCTGTACACCAAGCTGTCTAAATGTGAGTTCCACAAGACTTGCCCTGACTACCTCGGGTACCGAGCATCAAGTGAAGGGGTGGAGATGGACCCAGGATGGACCCAGGAAAAATAAAAGCCATGCTTTTTGGCAACTCTCTTGAACATGCAAGCAACTGCCAAGCTTTCTGGCATTCTCAAACTTCTACCAGCAGTTCATCCCCTCTTTTGCCAAGACAGCCTTGCTAATCACCAAACTACTAAAGCCAGAAAAGGGGGGCCAAGCCTTGGCCCAGCCAACCACTAGAATGGATTATGGAATGCCAAGAGGCATTCAAGAAGCTCAAACAACTGTTTACAGAAGAACCAATCCTAAAGCAGCCTGACCTTAAGGAGATTTTCCTTATCCAGGCTGATGCCAGCAATGTAGCCATGGGCGCATATACCTCCAAAAAATGCACTGAGCCTAAAATGCATTGGGATATGTGGCAGAAGGAGGATTTTGCCATCCTTTGGGCATTATTAACCTGGCACCACTTTCTAAGGGGGAGCAAAGTGCTGTTTGAAGTATGGACTGATCACAAAACTTTGGAGACACTTAGAACCCCTTGGAAGGTTTCGCCCAAAAAGTTTGGTGAGCGCAGTACTATAACTGGTTTGATATTACTCTAAAGTACATCTCTGGAGGAAATAACTTCCTGGCTGATGCCCTATTCCAGATGCCACAGTACAAAAGCAGTCACAAAGAAATAGTCAATGGCATCATTCCTCTCCCTCAAAAGGCAGTATTGAAATTTCAAGCTGCTTCTGAGGCAAACCCCAAGGATAGCAAAATGAAGTCCCACAAAACCATAAGACTTTGGGTTGATGACTTCTAGCTGGCTTAGGTGGTGGGCATGGCTTGGTGGTCATGTGACTGGGTGGACATGGCTTGGTGGTCATGTGACTGGCTGGATGTGGCCAACTCAATATCACTCATATCGAGGCACACATCTTCTCGCCTGGCCTCTCATGACTGTGGGGATACTGCAACAGTCGTAAGTATGAAAAACAGTCATAAGTCACTTTTTTCAGTGCCATTGTAACTTTGAATGGTCACTCCACACAAGCAAAGTACTGGCGAAGGAAGGGAAAAAAAACTCCAGAAACGTTCCTGAAACAGGAAGTCTAGTCCTGCCAAGAACGTAATAAGGGTTAATGGAGAGGCAGTTTCCGTAAGCAACACCAGTATGTTTCCTTCCTGCCTTCCTTACAGGATTAGGCCAGTAATTTCTTCTAACAACCAGTTCTCCAAACTGCTTAGAAAGTTAACAACCGGTTCTAGCAAATAGGTGTGAACCAGTAGAATCCCACCCCGTGTGCAATGCCCTATAGCTTCCTCTTGATGGAAGAAGTTGAAACAGTTTACTGTATGTCCAGAAAGGGAGGGATCTGTAGATATTTTCACAACCCTTTTTCTGGCTTAGGCAGTATGCTGGTCTTCAATGGAAAGCAGGCTGGTAGCAATTGTTTTTTTCTGAAGTTCTAACTATTCATTGTAGTCTGTGTCTGTTTGTTTGTATTGCCAAACTGGACAGTTATAGTGGCGCAAATGATAGACTCAATAATTCCTTTGTGAAACTGTACCAACAGCTCCTTGGGCAGTCTTTCTGAGTTGGCTCAAGAAGAACATTTTTTGTTGAGGGTTTTTAATGACATTTTCTATGTTAAGAGTCCATATTAAGTCCTGAGATATTATAGAACTTAGAAACCTGAAGGTGTCTACTGTTGATACTGTGTTGTCAAATATTCTAAGAGGTGGTTGAAAGGAGGGCTTCTCTTGAAACCTACTTTAATTTCTATAATCCTGAGTGAGTTCAGTTCAAGATTGTTCCAGCTGCATCACAAAGCTAGTTGTTCAACTTCCCATCTGTATGCAGATTCATCATTGTCTTGAATCAGACCATCACAGTTGTATCATCTGCAAACTTCAGTACTTTAACAGATCTCTTTAAAGGGGATCTTTTGAGATCCAAGAGAAATGGAGAGAGCACACAGCCCTGTGGGCCCCTGTGCTAATTGTACAGGTGTCTGATGTGATTTTACCTAGCTTTACCTGCTGATTCATATCTGTTAGAAAACTTACATCTGATTTAACTTAGACACTGCCCAACTTCAGTTTACTCTGGACAGCTCAGACCATAAAACAGGGATGTCAAACTCAATGTCATTGAGGGCTGCATCGTGTTTGACCTGGGGGGGCATGGCCACGGTGGGTGTCACCAGCTCAGCGTCACTCATGTTAGGGTGCCTGTGGTGGCCCAAGTGCTCTGCCAGAGAAAACAGGCTCCCGAGCTCCATTTTCAGCTGTGGTGGCCTCCTGCAACACTCTGGAGCAGAGGAGGGTCACAGGTGGCCCTCCCAAACTCTGTTTTTACTGGCAGAGGCATCATGGGCCAGTTCTTTGCTGTTTTCAGGGCAGCTCTGTGGGCCAGATCTAAATATCCCATGGGCCGGATCCAGCTTCCAGAACTTGAGTTTGACACCTCTGGCATAAAGCAGCATAAAAAATATATACACTTGTAATTCGGGGGGGGGGGGGNGGGGGGGGGATAAACAAAGTGATGCAGCTGATCAAAACATATTTTATATTCAGCAAGGGGCTCTGACCATCTGAATCCAAAGCCTGTGAAACACCAACATTTGGGAGCCATTCTACCTCAGGGGTAATCTCATTTCAAAAAACAGATACCATGAAAAAAGGCACATTTCCGAGTTTCAATAGATAGTATACTTGTTCAAAAGAACGCTATATACACCAACTCTGCAGGGTAAAACCAGTCTGTCCAGTTCTGTGGAAGATAGGTTCTCCCTCAAGTAACCAGGCCTTATAGGTCTTGCTTTATTCTACAATCAATTCATGTCACCCATCAGAATAGCTTTTCCTCTGAAACACATTAATTCAGAATGTTGTGAAGTTTTTAATCAGAACTCATTTCTATTCTTTTGACATCATTCAAAAATTTGTCATATATTTTAATTTTAAAGAAGCTTCCACTTCCACTTATCTTCATTCATCCTGTTTCAAAACAGATTTCACTCAAATCTATTTAATGTTCCCTATTATTAATTTCACAAACACACAACATACAAATTGCAATCACTTATATGTTAAGGCTAGGTCACACTGGCCGACGGATGCAAAACGTATGCAAAAAGGACACAGCGGACGAGCAAAATTTCGGGCAGTGCTCCATCCATTGTTATCTTTGCTTCTCAAAAGTGCCCCAAATTTGCTATAAACAGAATGGAAAACACAGAAAGGAACGGAGTGGGGTGGATTGTAGCGGAATGTTAAAGCGGATGCTTTCGTAGGAAGCCGGTAGCGGATGAAAGCGGATGGAAGCAGATTGAAACATCCACAATGGGTTCCCGGGGCAGTAATAGCGAAGCGGACACGTAGCTGGAAGGAGTGATGCGTAGCGGATGACACGGAGCATCACGACGCACTATAGGATGCATAGCGAATGCATAGCGCAGATGCAAAGCATTCACTGATGCCAATGCGGAGGATGAATTGCGTCAGCTCTCGCTACGACTATAAAAGGATGCAGCTCAGCAAAGCCAGTCAGCATTCAGAGGAAAGACCTGCTGACCAGAGACATTCTTTGATGAGAACACCATGGCGGAAGAAGAAAAGAAGCCTGTGCCTACTCCTGCCAGCCGGCAAAGGAAGGACATAACCACCATCCCACCCCTGGCGCTGACTATTGCAAAGCTGCTGCTGCTTCCTGCTGCTGCTGCCTCCTGGTGTTGCTGCTGCTGGTGCTTGCTCCTCCTCCTGCTGCTGCTGGTGTTGCTGGTGCTTTCTCCTGCTGCTTGCTGTGCCTTCTTCCTGGGCTGCGCGCTGCTGGCTGGGTTTGCTGCTGGTTCTTCTCCTGCTGCTGCTGCTTCTCCTGCTGCTGCCTGCTGTGGTGGACCAGCCCCAAGGCCTCAAAGCCCTGCTGCTGAGAAGGCCCTGAAAGCACCCTGCAGTAGGGAGCGAAGAAGACAAAGGCAAGGAGGGGAAGGGGGAGGAAACAGTAACTCCATTTCTGAGGACCATGAGGCAGGATGGTGCTGCGAATGGCTGAGTGGAGAACGATGTACCTGATGGAGGAAGCGGCCACAGGCTCTATCATGACACCAAGAGGCAAGCAAGGGCAGCGTGGGAGGGCAGACAAGCAGAGAGGCCTGGGCTACATTCAGATGTCTCTCCTGCGGGTGGTGGAAGCAACATGCACACCTGGTATTGGCAAGCCTGCACCTGAGAAATACCGGGGCCAGGCCGCTGTCAAGCTCACTGACTGGGAGACCAATGGTCATGGCCCAAGTGAAGCTTCCTACCGAGGTTGAGGGCACCACGGTATGAGCAGCCCTCTTGTCAACCCTCTCTCTCAGCACAGCCCACAGAGAGCCACCTCCTCTTCCAGCCAGAGAGACAGCTACCATGTCCAGGCAGCGTTCTTTGGAGGGCCCCACAACGGAGACCCCCTGACAGCTGCACTCCCCATGCCGGAGACGTGGAGGATCCCTGTCTTCAGATGGAACTCAAGGAAAGAAGCAGCCGCCCAGAAGACCCAACCACCCCCACCCCCCAAGGCTCCACCTCCACAGAAAGCAGGCAGAGAGGCAGAACGGAGGCAGACCGGAGGGACAGAGCCAACTGTCCTCTTGGAGATTCGGGACCACAATCAAAGCCAGCACAGATCTTCTCTTCCCCAGCTGTCCACTTCGACATACCATCCTTGAACCGCAAGGCCCCTTATCATCTACGTGAGCCAGAACCCTCAATGGACATGCCCGAGGCCCTCAGTGACCAGATGATGAAAGGAGAAGGATCACAAAGCTCTTCTGCCCACCATCCTCCAGGCCCAGCTGAACCTGCTCCTACCCACTTCCAGGTCTGCTTCCTCCAACCCCAAGGGGATGTCACAGCCCTTCCAC
>BHFT01022923.1:0-17627 GCA_004320025.1 Laticauda laticaudata | reverse complement strand
GGAACTTCTCTGGGGTTTTTTTCCCCTCCTTTGCTGGTACTTTGCTTGTGTGGAGGGACCATTCAAAGTTACAATGGCACTGAAAAAAGTGACTTATGACCATTTTTCACACTTACGACTGTTGCAGAATCCCCACAGTCATAATAGGCCAGGCGAAGAGAGGCGTGCCTCGATGAGAGTGATATTCAGTTGGCCACACCTAGCCAGAGTCACATGTCCACCAAGCCACGCTCACCAACTGAGCCACGGCCACAGAACCGGTTGTTAAAAAATTTGAATCCCACCCCTGATTAGAAGGTCAAAGTTTGCGTTGCATTTCTTGAAAAAAAAAAAACCCACCCACCTGGATCTGACCAGCTTGGTGTGATATGGATATTGAATTCAATTCGCACTGGTTGTGGTAGATGTGCAAAGGCCCTCTATAAATGGTGCAAAATACCACCAGCAAATTGTGACTTTGGGACTGAAAAACAAACTATTCAATCAGAGCTGAAGAAGCTTCTTGGATGAGAAGTGAAGTGTCTTCGAAGAAAAACCAGAAAGTCCAGTTGCCTCTTGAAAAAAGGACCCTTGGGACAACCAGGACCTGAAGGATGGAGAATCTCCAGAGACATATCCAATATAGAGTGTCAGAATGCCCAAATTGAGCCTATGGTAGATCAGTGTTTGCTGATTTCCTGAAGGTGACCCATGAAGCAACAAATTCTATCTGTAATCCAGATGTATGTTTATAATATTTTAAAGTTTTGTATTTCATATCTTGCATTTTTCTCCCTTGTGTTTTTAGTCAAGAGACAACAGTTTCTAGTCCCTCCCTAAGCCATTTTAGACAGAACAGAAAAAGAACAGAATACAGAATAGAATAGAATAGAGAATCGAATAGAGAAGCAAATAAAGAACAGAAAATAGAACAGATTATAAAACAGAATATACAGAATAGGATACCATAGCATAGGAGTTGTAAGGGACCTTGGAGATCTTCTAGTCCAACCCACTACTCAGATGGGAAACCCGACATCATTTCGGACAAATGGTTATCCAATCTCTTCTTAAAAACTTCCAGTGTTGGAGCATTCACAACTTCTGGAGGCCAGTTGTTCCGCTGGTTAATTGTTCTGTCAGGAAATTTCTCCTTAGTTTTAGGTTGCTTCTCTTCTTGATGAGTTTCCATCTTCTTTTTGTCCTGCCTTCTGTGCTTTGGAGAAGAACTTGACTCCTTCTTCTTTGGGGCAGCCCTTCAAGTACTGGAATACTGCTGTTATATCTCCCTTAGTCCTTCTCTTCCTTAGAGTAGACATACCCAATTCCTGCAACTGTTCTTCCATATATTTTAATCTCCAGCTCCCTAATCCTCTTGGTTGCTCTTCTTTTCACTCTTTCTAAAGTCTTAATACCTTTTTTACATCGTGGTGACCAAAACTGGATGCAGGATTCCAAGTGTGGCCTTACCAAGGCCTTATAAAGTGGTATTAACACTTCATGGGACCTTGATTCTCTCCCTCTGTGGATGCAACCTAGAATTACATTGGCTTTTTGGGCAGCTGCAGCACACATCTGGCTCCTATTTCAGTGGTTGTCTACTAGGTCTCTTAAGATCCTTTTCACAATTACTACGATCAATCCAGATACCACCTATTGTAAGCCAGGTGCCCTCTGTTACTTAGTATTGGCACTTCTGTACCGACTTTGGAAAGTTTGATGGTGAACATTGATTTGCTTTGAACTCAGTATGCATTCAGACACATCCATGATCTCTGCTTTGTGGCTTGGCTACAGACTGATGCATAAATGATACTATCCTCTGAAGATGCTGAATTGAGCTTATTCCATAATTGAATTATTCATGCATTGAACTCCTGGCCACTGAACAGATTAAAAACTATTTTTTTTCCTCTGCTGCCGTTCCCTTCCTCAG
Organism: Laticauda laticaudata; assembly: GCA_004320025.1. Classification (NCBI taxonomy): domain Eukaryota; kingdom Metazoa; phylum Chordata; class Lepidosauria; order Squamata; family Elapidae; genus Laticauda; species Laticauda laticaudata. Next base: position 15,712 of record BHFT01022923.1, on the reverse strand, counting down.
AATCAGAGACAACTGATTAAAGGCTAATAAGAAACCAGATTTTTTTTTTAAATTAAAAAAAAAATCTCTTTTGTGGCCTTCTCCACTCTGTCCCTTAAAAGAAAGGATTGCTGAGTATTCATTGGAAATCTCCCATGGATTTAACTCCTTCCTTTGTTTTGTTTCCCAGTAAAAAGCTTGATGGAAAGTGAGGGTGGCAGCAGTGATGGCTGGCTGATTTTGGGGAAAAAAAAAAGAAAAAAAAACAATTCTGTGTCTTTTGAGTCATTTTTTTTGTTTGAAAGAGAAAGACATAAGTGTCCCATTATCTCCTGTTAGAATTATTAGCAGGAAGGGATTGTTTGTCTAGGTACTTCGGATATCTTTTAACCAAAACATTTGAACATGAATGCCATCTTTAATTTCTCCTGGTATTGAGGTAGACATTTGCAAAGTTTTGGAAATAAAGTCTTTTGATTCTGTGCTTTTGGAAATTGGTGGATCTGTGTCCATCAACAAGCTGTTTTATTGTGGAGCGTTCTCCCGGCTAATTTTTGCTTTTCAGGCAAGCTTTTTACGTCAATATTTGTCTTTTTTTTTCTTCTTTTTCCTGGTACCGTTTAGCAGTGGGTTGCATAGATTTATTTTCTCTTGGCATTTTGTAACCCCAATGGATTTTAAGTGCTCTTTATTTGCATCTTTTGAATACACCAGGTTTATTTGCAGTGAATTAAATGTGTCTTGAGGTGTTGAGATTCATAGCGTGGAGAGATTAAAAAGTTAGCTGGAGTTAGAGAATAAAAACAGAAGCTAGAAATATGGGGATATAAAAAGGACTAATGTTGTAAAGGAGATTTGTTAAAGTAGATAAGATGTTGTTATTATAGGATTAATACCCCTTTCCCCCCAAAAATATGACCTACCCTGAAAGTAAGTCCTAGCTTGATTTTTACCTGTGAGCTCAATATAAGCCCTACCCCCAAAATAAGCCCTAATTAATTTCCCTCCCACTCCAGAGTGGAGGGGTAAAAATTAACCTAGGATGGGGATAGAGGTTGGGTGGAGCTGCCCTACTATTTACCTTTGGACAGTTGTAGCCAGGCCTCGCACACCCCAACACCTGCCTTGCCAGACCATTTCTTCTGCAGCTGGCAAGGCTTTCCTGAAGGCCTCTGGAGCCGATAGGAAAGCTCTGGATCGATCCTGAGACTGCAGAGGCCTTCAGGAAAGCCTTGCCGGCCACAGAAGAAGTTCCTTGAAGGCCTCCGAGAGCGAAAAGGAGGCCATGGGGCAACATGCACAAATGCGGTGAGTCAGTAGAGGACATCCCCTGAAAATAATACCTGTTGCTGTTTTTGGTGGATATATATGACAGGGTCTTATTTGGGGGAAAGATGGTATTATTGTGATGAATACTATTGTCAACATTTTTTACAGTACAGGCACTGTAAGGAACTCCCCGATTTCTCATCCTGACACCCCCATAATATAGATAGACTTACAACAGTTTGCTTTAGTGACTGTTCAAAGTTACAACAGCACTGAAAAAAGGGACATATGACTGTTTTTCGCACTTACAACCATTGCATCTTTCCCACTGTGTCATGTGATCAAAATCCAGATGCTCGTTGATGGATTCATATTTATGACAGTTGGGGGTGTCCTTTTTGCGACCTTCTGGGGAAGCCAGATTAATTGAACAAACACTTTCCTAATTTAACAGCTGCAGTGACTCCCTTAACAATGGTGGCAAGGAAACTGGGGCAACATTCACTTAACGACAGCCTTACTTGGCCAAAGAAATGTTGGGCTCCATCATGGCCATATATCGAGTATGTGTGCTGCCTTTCCTCGTCGAGGGCATGTGAACTGGAGCACAAACTTGTCAGCATACCTACGAATGGTGGTAGTGAATATCAGGTTAACACATCCATCATGCATGCTCAATCGTGTATGAAGTTGAGGTCCATGGACATGGGTCAGTGAGCTGAAGGAAGTGAACCAGCTGAGGTGTGTCTCTTAGTCACAGATTTGCAATAGCCAAGGAGGAGGAATCTCAGTGGTTTCCCAGAGGAACATTTCTATATGTGGCTGGTCTTAAAAGTCAGAAGGTAATCAGATACATGAAGAATAGCAATTGCCCTTAGACTTAGATACTGCTTTACAGTGCTTTAAGAGTCAGCCCCTTGCCTCCAAAAGTTTGGGTCCTCATTTTATCCACCTTGGAAAGACAGAAGGCTGAGTCAATCTTGAGTCAGTCAGGATTGAACTGCTGGCAGTGGGTAGCATTTGTCTGCAATGCTACATTTTAACCATTGCATAACCACGGCCCTTCCTTCCTTCCTTCCTTCCTTCCTTCCTTCCTTCCTTCCTTCCTTCCTTCCTTCCTTCCTTCCTTCCTTTCTTGCTTCCTTAGCTTTGCAGCCCTCTCTAAGCAATTTACAGAGTCAGCCTGTTGTCCCCAACAATCTGGGTCCTCATTTGACCAACCTTGGAAGGACGGAAGGCTGAGTCAACCTTGAGTCGGTCAGGATCGAACTGCAGGCAGCCAGCAGTCAGTAGAAGTAGCCTGCAGTACTGTATTCTAACCACTGTGCCACCACAGCTCTGGTAGAATTACTGACCAAAATTAAGTCGATTACTTTTAGTTTTAGTTTAATTCTGTTTCGTTTTTAATTCGTCAGAAGTCTGATATCCCAAAAATGCTTTTTCAAAAGGTGACAGACTTTGTTTTTTGTTTTTTCCCTTGAAGTCATTTTGCTTCTCATCCAAGAAGCTTCTTCAGTTCTGAAGCTTCTTGGATGAGAAGCGAAACGTCTTCAAGGAAAAAAAGAAATCCAGTTGCCTTTTGAAAAAAGAACCTTTGGGACAACCGTGAGTTGGAGGACTGAGAATCTCCATAATTTTGTCTCCCGCTCTTGATTTTCACTCCTCACTCTGGGAAATTGTGTGTTTTTAATTTTGAATTCATTCTGAAGCGGTTTATTGTGACTATCATGGAATAAACCCAACTGAACATACTTGAATGTAACTCCAAGCCCCTCAATTCTGATTGAAACAAGCCATTTCTAAGATCTAAATCCACCAAGGCTCGCTCATGTAGCAAACTAAGGTATATGAGAAGATCTCCCTTCCAACTGGCCTTCCCACTTGTAGGGAGTTTGGCCATGAAATTGACAATTTGAGCATGTAATGTCTTTCCATTGTGCTTAATCTTTGAGACAAAGTCCAGCGTGCAGGAATAGGCAGAATCCTGCTGTAGTTACAAAAGCTACGATTACGTGGCCCAGCTGTTGTTCCTATCTTGTTTTTTCCTGCAGGCCTTTTAGTAAGGAGACTACAGCTTGTGCTTCTGTGGGAGCATAAGTTCTAGTACCGCTTTATAAAGCCTTAGTAAGGCCATACCGAGATTATTGCATCCAGTTCTGGTCACCACACTATAAAAAAATATGTTGAGACTCTAGAAAGAATGCAGAGAAGAGCAACCAGGATGATTTTAGGGGACTGGAGGCTAAAATATATGAAGAACAGTTGCAGGAATTGAGTGTGTCTAGTTTAATGAAAAGAAGGACAAGGGGAGACGTGATAGCATCTTCCAATATCTGAGGGGCTGCCCCAAAGAAGAGGGAGTCAAGCTATTCTCCAAAACACAAGAAGGAAGGACAAGAAGCAATGGATGGAAACTAATCAAGGAGAGAAGCAGCATAGAACTAAGGAGAAATTTCCTGACCATGAGAAGAACAATTGACCAGTGGAACTATTTGCCTCCAGAAGCTGTAAATGCTCCAACGCTGGAAGTTTGTAAGAAGAGATTGGATAACCATTTGTCTCAAATGGTGTAGGATTTCCTGCCTGAGCAGTGGGCTGGACTAAAAGACCTCCAAGGTCCCTTACAACTCCTATCCGATCTTATTCTATATTCTGTTCTTTATTCTGTTCTTTATTCTGTTTTTGTTCTGTCTAAAATGGCTTAAGGTGGGATTAGAAGAAGTTGTCTCTCTTCTCTTCTCTTCTCTTCTCTTCTCTTCTCTTCTCTTCTCTTCTCTTCTCTTCTCTTCTCCTCCTCCTTCTTCTCCTTCTCTTTCTTTCATCTCTTCCCTGATTCTACTTTCATTACCTTCCTCTCCTCCTCTTTCCCTTCCCTTCTCCCCTCCTTCTTTTTCCTCTCCTCCTCTCTGTTTCCCTCCTTCCTTCTCCCCTCCTCTCTCTTGCTTCCTCTCCTCCACTTCCCTCTCCTTTCCCTTTCCTCTCCATCCCTCCCTTCTTCCTTGCCCTATCTCTCTCCTCTCTCCTTCCCTCTCTCCTTCCTTCTCTCCTTCCCTCCTTTCTTTGTTTTCTGCTCCCTCACTCTTTTATGAATAAAAGAAGACAAGACAAGCATTTTCACCAAGCTCTGAGGAAGTGCTGCTGTTGTTACTGCACTGTTTTGTGATTAGAAACTCTGGAGTTATTGCATCGGTGGGAATATTTAGGCATAGCCATTTGTAGCAAGTGACCAACCAATCCCCCTCTCCCCTTTCTAATAGTAAATTGGTCCTTCGGAAAATTAATACATGGTGTAGGGGCTCCGCATAAACCCTTAGGAGTGTGTGGTTTTCTCTAAGGATAAAGTAGACGGAATCTCACCCCAGATCATCAAATTACATTCTCTGATTTTCCATCTACAGATGGATCTACTCACTGGGAATTTGCAGGTCTAATCAAAAACACTTGCACACTAGCTTGGTGGATATTTATCCAAAAGGAAAAACAAAATAATAATAGTGTAACCGCTGAAACTTGGTTTTCCCCTCCCTTTTATATTATTGTTTTAATGTTTCATGCTAGTTGCTTATGTTGCCTGTTTTACTTTGCTTTGTCTATAATATCCAGCACAGAGGTCTCCAAAAGTTGAAGTCCACAAATCTTAAAGTTGCCAAGTTTGGGGACCCCTGATTCTAGCATGTATTTATCATAAATGCTATGAAGTCTAACGGTGGGACCAGCTAACCATTGAAATTACAGGGTGTTTTTCCCCCCAGCCCACATGTGAGCAGAGGTGGAGAGTTCCCTTATTCAGGTTGCACCAAGTAGCTCAGAGCATTTTAGTTGATAAGAGCTGTGGTGGCCCCAGTGGTCAGAATGCAATATTGCAGGCTGACTCGGCATTCCCACTGCCAGCAGTTCGATCCTGGCTGGCTCAAGGTTGACTCTGCCTTCCGTCCTTCTGAGGTGGGTCAAATGAAGGCCCAGATTGTTTTTGAGGGCAAGAAGCTGACTCTGTAAACTCCTTAGAGAGGGCCATAAAGCACCGTAAAGTGGTATATAAGTCTAACTGGGAAAGGAGGGAGGGAGAAAGGTAGGATTGAGGAAAGATGGAAGGATGGAAAGAAGGATTAGAATAGAATAGAATAGAGAATTTACAGAATAGAATAGAATAGGATAGAATAGGATAGAATTCTTTATTGGCCAAGTGTGTTTGGAAACACAAGGAATGTGTCTTTGGTGCATAAGCTCTCAGTGCACATAAAAAATACATGCATCAAGAAACATAAGAGATAACACTTAGTGATTGTCCTATGATACCAAATATGCAATCAAGTCATACTAGGAAACTAAATAAAATAATATAAAACGTAAAGGTACAAGCAACAAGGTTATAGTGATAAGTGGGAGGAAATAGGTAACAGGAAGGATGAGAAGAAAAATAGTAATACAGACTTTGTAATTAGTTGGACAGCGTTGAGGGAATTAGTTGTTTCGCAGAGTGATGGCGTTCAGGGATAAACTCCCCTTGCGTCTAGTTGTTCTGGTGTGTAGTACTCTATAGTGTCGTTTTGAGGGAAGGAGTTGAAACAGTTTATATCTGGGATGTCCATAGATATTTTCCCAGCCCTCTTTTTGACTCATGCAGTATGCAAGTCCTCGACTGAAGGCAGGTTGGTAGCCATTGTTTTTTGTTTGCAGTCCTAACTACTCTCTGAAGTCTGTGTCTGTCTTGTTGGGTTGCAGAACCAAACCAGACAGTGACAGAGGTGCAATAAATGTATTGATTCGAAAACCCAGGCAATTCCAGCACCTGCAAAGGTGATTTTTCTCATCAGAAGCTCTTCAAAACCACTTTGCATGAATGTCATTCATGCTGCAGATTGGGGTGGCTACCGCAGAGACAGGTGCAGGCAGTTGCGAGCTCTCCCTGTCTTTCTCTCTCTCCAGCTGCAGGCATGATAAATGATGTCTTTTAAGTGGTTTCCCAGGGGCTGAACATTCAATCTCAGAAATTCTAGATGGCAAACTGGTTCTCCCCCCTCCATCGTTCCCCCCCCCCGCCTCTCCGGGGAATTAAGGAAATTGGATTCCCTCGGCATTCCCATCTGGTAAATTTGGTGTGATTCAAGAAAAGGGGAATTGCTGAAATGGACCCTACCTGGGGAGCTGAACACATCGCTTGGATGTGAGCTCGGACTGAAATCAATGAGATTTCCTTCCGGAGAAGTCTGGGTAACATGAAAGGGAAGCTGGAAGCAGAACAAGAAAAAATTAAAAATTAAAAAATTACGCTGAGAATGTTGTGTTCTCAGTCTCCAAATGTGGAAGAATAGTAGAGAATGAGCGAGTAACAGAGAGGGAAGGGATCTTATTATATTTATTTATTTTATTTGTTTAGTTTATCAATCATGTATGAGAAAACAAGTATAAGTATGAACATAGCATATAAACATATAAGTATAAACTGGCATGAGTACATATGAGTATGAATAAATGGGAACAGTAGGACAGGGACGGTAGGCACAATGATGCGCTTATGCACACCCCCTTTATGGACCTTTTAAGAATGCAGTGAAGTCCATGGTAGACAGTTTAAGGTTAAAGTTTTGGAGGTTTGAGGATGTAACAACAGAGTCAGGGAGTGAGTTCCAGGCATTGACCACTCTGTTGCTGAAGTCATACTTTCTCCTGCCTTCAGGGGCTTTGGAGGATAGCTTGACTCCCTCTTTTTTGGGACAGCCCCTCAAATATTGGAAGACTACTATCATGTTCCCCCTAGTCCTTTTCTTCATTAGACTAGACTTACCCTATTCCTGGTTTTCCCAGTTGCAATGTAGGGCTGTGAAAGTTGGACCATAAGAAAGGCCAAGTGCCAAAGAATGGGAGGCCTTTGAACTCTGGTGCTGGAGGAGACCCCTGCGAGTCCCTTGGAGTGCAAGGCAATCCAACCAATCCATCCTAGAGGAGATCAACCCTGACTGCTCTTTAGAAGGCCAGATCCTGAAGTTGAAATTCAAAGACTTTGGCCACCTCATGAGAAGGAAGGAAGGACTCCCTGGAGAAGAGCCGAATTTTGGGAAAGATGGAGGGCAATAGAAGAGGAAGGGGACAGCAGAGAAGGAGAGGGATGGATGGAGTCACTGACGAAGTCATGTGAGCTTCAATGGACTCCAGAGGATAGTAGAGGACAGGAAGGCCTGGAGGAATGTTGTCCATGGAGTCGTGATGGGTCAGACATGACTTCGCAACTAACAACAACAAACTCTATTCCTCCAACCGTTCTTCACATATTTTAACTTCCTTTAATCATCTCTACGCTCTTTTCTAGAGACTCAACATTTTTTATATTGCAGCAATCAAAACTGGGTGCGATATTCCAAGCGTTCTCCAAGAAAAACCATCACACTGATTTTGCTTCCAGATTTGATGAAGACATGAAATGGGATTTAAAAAATCACCGTGTCCTTTGCTCAATAGACTTTGGCTCCTTCGAATGCCTCTCCTGCTCCGACCTACCCTGGTTTCATCACTGGTGGGCTCCTCTTGGTTGCCCACAATCCCTCTGTAATCTTGTGGTCCCTCTCTAATGTTAGGCCTTGCAAACTACTTTCCGTAATTACAAAGTGCACAAGGCAGAAAACACCAGCTTAGAAAAAATTCTGCAGTTGTAGCTCGGCTCATCTAAAAGGATCAAGGTTTCTTCAGCTGGTTAAGTAAGGAAGGGGATGAGAACACACACACTTGTAAATTCAGAACAGATGCATGGTGCTTTTTGATCCAAGCTGTAGGATTTCAAAACATCATATCCGAGTGTGCACAATGTGATTAGGTGAGACAACAACCCAGGAGCAAATTCAGTAAACAGGTTTGTATTTAAATATAGTGGTTTTATCTCTACAAAAACAGATATACATGCAAGTACTTTGAGATAGGTCTTGAACAAACAACAAGCAGTAATTTACAGCACGGGAAGCACACACGTGGAGAGAGAGGTGTGCCCCCACAGGGCCTCTCATATAATACAACCTCTTAAAGAGACAGCAGTCCAATAACCCTACTGACTCATTACTACCACTGTATCACAATGACAGCATGACAGTCTTACAGCAGCTGGTCAGCTATTAAATCATCATTACCATTGCTCAGATCCTATGCAGTCCATCACTCCCTGGGCTTGCATTTCTTCAGTGGTGGGTATTCGACCAGTTCGGCACAGTTCTGGTGAGCTGGTAGCACCGATGAGCAGTGGAGACTGAGCCGGTTCTCTGTGACATCCTGCTGTTGGGCCCACCTGGGCTCCCATACTCACCTTTATCCCCTGCTTTTGAAGCACAGCTGCTTTGTGCGGCACAACAGATTGGTATGTGGCAGCTGCTGAAGCAACCGGGAGAGTTCAGGATTGCAGAAGGTGAGTCAAAACTCCTCTGTGCCTGTGCAAAGGTGTGCACCCAAGGTGTGTGCGTGCATGCACAAAGCGTGCCCACCAAGCCACGCCCACCAAACTGGTGGTAAAAAATTTTTGTAACGCCCCACTGCATTTGCTGTACCCAGGCAACTTGTCAACAGTGAACATAGTACTAACATGTGAATCAAAATATTGTACAGTGCATCTTGCAACCATTTGTTCAGCCGTTCAAAGTTACAATAGCACTGAAGAAAAGTGATTGACAACTGGAACTCACACTTATAATCATTGCAACATTACTATTGTCACATGATCTGGACATTGGCATGTATTTATAACGGTTTTTGTATCCTGGCATCAAGTGCCGGAAGATGGCTGTCATGTCACCTCTAGTTCTTCTCAGACTAGGTATAACCTCAATTGTTCTTCCTATGACTTCATCTCCAGACCCTTCATCATCCTTGTTGCTCTTCTCTGCACACTTTCCAGGGTTCCCACATCTTTTTTATGTATCGTAGTTACCAGAACTGGACACTGCCTTCCAAGTGTGGCCTTGTCCAGGACCACAGATGATGGCTTATCTATTCTGAAATGCATTTTACTCAGGAAAGTCCTTTGAATTGTACAATACACTTGTGATGTGGGACTGCTAGAAGTTCCACCAAGAAGCTGTCTTGGAAAGAGATTTTATTTGTTTATTAGACTCTTATCCTACATTTATTACTTCACAAGTAACTCAAGGTGGCAAATGTGTCTTATACTTCTCCTTCCTCCTATTTTCCAAGCAACAATAACCATGTGAGGTGAGTTAGATTGAAAGAGAGAAACTAGCTAAGAGTCACCCAACTGGCTTTCATGCCTAAAGTGGGACTAGAACTCACGAGCTCCTGGTTTCTCAGGCCAACCCTTTAACCACTACACCAGCCTCCCTCTTAAAATACCACAAGGACCCCCTTTCTCAAAGCAGACAATGAGAGTTATGGTTCTGTTCTTCTGTCTAGATCCAGTCTTTTAATCTGAAATTTTTAATGTTCCAAAGTTGGATCATTAAAAAAAAATAGACAGACAGAGAAACACATTTGTGGACCTTCAGGAAGGTAACCAAGTTTGAGGCCATTTCATTTGATGATGACAAAGCAGCTTTCAAGAAATGTAACTCTCCTTGTCAGAGATAATTCCAAATCGCTTAGTTTGGTTTTGGGGCCAATTCTTACTCCTCCTTCTCGAGTTAGCAAGATAAACATTTATTTGACTGAAGGTGAAAATGGGAAGAAGTAGAGACTGAGGAGGCCCTTTTGGCCAGGTTCCTAATCTCTGTCTGAAGTTGCCTGTTTCGAAGAATGAATGGACTCATTCACTCCTCTTGCTTGGCCCTCCGCAGAGATCAAGAAGTAGTTGTACTACAACAGGTCACGGAGAAATATCATTTTACACCAAGGGTGGGGAGAATTGTCACCAGCCAGATACATTGGCCTCTATCTCCTTCATTAGCCATGCTTGCTGCAACCTTTTTTTGGACANGGGGAGAATTGTCACCAGCCAGATACATTGGCCTCTATCTCCTTCATTAGCCATGCTTGCTGCAACCTTTTTTTGGACATTTCGGCAACATCTGGAAAAGTCCGAGTTGGTTCTTCACTCCTGTGGCCCATGACTTTGGAAGCATAGGCAGCCCTCAAACTATGACTGCAATCGAGCCTAAGTGCTGAGCCTAAGTGCTGAGTGAGACAGCTGTTAGTTGAATGTTGCCCCATGTTTACGGCCTTCCTTGCCACAGTTGTTAAGTGAAATCGCCGCCATTGTTAGGTTTGTGACACAGCTGTTCAATGAATCTGGCTTCCCCATTGGCTTGACTTGTTGGAAAAGAGTTGACAAGTTCCCAACTGCAACTTGCAAGCTTTTCCCACTATAAATTTTAGAAGGAATGTCTGAATTTGCACCCTGTACTCCCTCTACTTGAAGCCCGAGTTTCAGGGCCAAAGAGATTGTAGGAACTGGGTATGTCTAGTTTGATGAAAAGAAGGACTAGGGGAGACATGATAGCAGTCTTTCAATATCTCAGGGGCTGCCCCAAAGATGAGGGGGTCAAGCTATGCTCCAAAGTCCCTGAAGGCAGGACAAGAAGCCATGGATGGAAACTAACCAAGGAGAGAAGCAACCTGGAATTAAGGAGAAACTTCCTAACATTGAAGACAATTAACCAATGGAACTGCTTGCCATCACAGGTTGTAGGTGCTCCATCACTAGAAGTTTTTAAGAAGAAACTGGACAACCACTTGTCTGAAATGATAGAGGGTCTCCTGCTTGAGCAGAGGGTTGGTCAAGAAGACCTCATAGGTCCCTTCCAACTCTGTTATTCTGTAATCTGTAAAATGAAAACTAACCAAGGAGAGTAGCAACCTGGGATTAAGGAGAAACTTCCTAGGTTTGAGAACCAGAGGTGGTATTCAGCAGGTTCTGACCAGTTCTGGAGAACCAGTAGTGGAAATTTTGAGTTGTTATTGGAACCGGTAGTAAACTTTTTTGAACCCCACCACTGCTGAAAACAATTAACCAGTGGAACTTCTTGCCTCCTGAAATTGTGGATGCTCCATCCCCGGAGGGTTTTAAGAAAAAACTGGACAACCACTTGTCTGAAATGGTCGAGGGTCTCCTGCTTGAGCAGGGGGTTGGACTAGAAGACCTCCAAGGTCCCTTCCAACCATGTTATTCTGTAATTTTGTTGAGAGAAGTCTGTAGAGATTCTCAGTCCTCCAGGTCCTGGTTGTCCCCAAGGTGCTTTTTTTTTTTTTCCAGGAGGCAACTGGACTTTCTGGTTTTTCTTTGAAGACGTTTTGCTTCTCACCCAAGAAGCTTCTTCAGCTCCGACGGGATAGAGAGGGAAGGGAAGGGTTTGTGAAGAGAGGTAACTTTGAGCAAGGGTCACATTCTGTAAAGACACTGCTTGAGCTTTCTGGAGTTGCCAGAGGCCTTGACAAGTTAAACAGAGGCTGTGATTAAACTCTGAATGGGGCCTGTGTTAGGAAGATCAATCTTGGGAGACCGTAAAAAAATGTTAAATCAACACAAAGGTCAGCTGACTAATGAGAACAGAATCTAGGCATGGGGGGCCGTTGTTGCTGCTGCTACTACAACCACGTTAGAGCAAAGGCGGACATAGAATGCAGAGAACGAAGCAGAATTTTCTACAATGGAGCTACTATTTTAACAGGGAAGGTCTGGAGAAATTATAGGGGACAGAAAGACCCATGAGCTGTAAATCTCCTCCTCCTCCTCCTCCTCCTCCTCCTCCTCCTCCTCCTGATCCCATTATCATTTACACAAAATTCTACTGGGAACAACCAACCCATTGTTCATCCCTATTGTGGCTGGGTCAGCTGAGCAAAAATTAAACCATAGTTTATGGACCTGGCTTGTTTGCTCACCAGAGTGAAGTCATGAGAGGGAATTCTGGTTAGTTTAAAAGTCGCAGTGTTTCTTAACAAGTTTTTTTTGGCTCAGTCCTAAATGAGACTATGTGTTGCCCAGACTTCTTCTGGATTCTGTCATTATCCAGAAATGGTTTCTGTGAAAATTCCTGCCGCGAAGTTGCATGCCTTTCTTATGTGAATTTGTCCCTGGGGAAACTCAGAGTGCATTGTATGTATATTTGGAATGTTAAGCAACAAAAATAGGCTTTCTAAAGTCAATTGTCTTACTTTGCTTAGGCTGATTGCATAGGAAGCTGTTAGCCAATCTGATGCATATCTATGGCTTGTTGATTTGTGCTTTTCATCATCAGTTCCTGGCTTCATGGGGTGTCATAAATTCCTGGCCCAAACTCTTCTGATAGCTAGCAACTCTGTTCAGTCCATCTGGATTAATAAAAAGTGAGTTGGCATTTGTGTCTGGCAGGAAGAATCTGCGAAAAAATTTGAAGTTCTCCCATTTTTAAATGTCAGTGGTCAAAACGCTAGGTCTAGTTGTTCAGTACGAACATCTTTTTTTCACCTCTTCTTCCAGTTTGGAAGAATTTGGGGCCACGTGGCTAAGTTCCAGTTAAAACTGATTTATTGCTGATGCCTACTAGACACAAGAATCTGGTCAACTAATGGTCAGGATTAAATTAATTTTAGATAAGAGTCAATGGAATTCAAGAGGGGTTGGTCATCTGTGGGCACATAATGATTCCAGGGTGATTCCTGTCTTGACTCTGATCCCAGATTATCCCTGCCCTTTTCCTTCATCTTCAGAATTTCCCCCTTTTAAATCTCAGGTACAAAAATAGGCATTCATGATAAATTTTTAAAATTATTGTAGCAGGGTAGGGAGAAAATTACCCTACTAGTTGGTCACTGAATCTCTCTCTCGCAAAAGTTCAAAAACCCATCAGCATTTGGTTAAGTGATTTTACAACTAGATATGGAATGGTTTTAGAGTACTTCTGACTAGGAAGACAGAATATTGTTAGTTAGAACTTGGTAGAACAGTAGTGGTTAGGAAATAAAACAAGTCCAATGCATTTAAAGCCAAAGGAAGAACAGGTAAGGGATAGGTTTGAGAGAGAAAAAAATAGCAAACTATGCACCGTTTAAAAAGATAACATTATCCAGCGCTCCAGTTCATTGTTGAATAATGGGTTTTTACAAAAATGTTAATTAGGTTTGCATTCTGAGAGTCACCTATTACTGTACGTTTCAATTTTAAGAAGAAATCAATCATTACTTCATATCCTTTTGGCACAATTTGCCATCATTGTTCCAGCAGAAAATAACTTCTTCATAAAATTTTTAAATGCTTAAAGAAAGTGAGAAAAACTGCCATTGGCTCTTTTCCCAGGAATTAGGAGCAACTTGTAGAAATGAGTACAAATGTAGATATTTTTTTCATTAACCGTATTTCCAGGAAACAGATAGTAAAAAAAAATGATGGGAAAATTAATCACTTTTGTTAGTTCAGATAAGTTTAACATTGAGTTCAGTGAATGCTTAGAAAAACCACAGTCTTAGCAACAGAGAACCTTTAGATAGGATACAGGATGTATTTAAATTGGCTGTTGGAATTATTGAGGCCAAGTTTAAAGACTGAAAAGGAAAAAGCAGATTATGAATCATTGCTCTAAAATCTTAGCAATTACACATGGATGATACAGCTTAATTTTAAGAGGAGGAAATAAAGCTGTAAATCAATAGCACATTGGATTGCTCCTTAAAAAAATTCAAGTTGAAAGAAAGCTAAGTAATTAGGAAAGAACGACTGTCTTAATTAAAAGCTCACGAGGAACTTAACAATGCTTTCTTCTAGATAGGCTGCATAGAATCTTACTTTAAGGTTATAATCCTGTGTAATATTTATACCTGAAGAAAACCCAAATTTTATTTCAGTCACAGAAGTTAAACTTGGGGAAATGATGGGTCTGTCCATATTTTATTTACAAACAAAGAGCTATTGACATTTGTCCTGGAAAATTTAAGCCTATGGCTACACATAGGAAAGTGTAAATAAACCATGTTTGTGGCTGAGACAGACATATGGGGTTGGTTGTTCCAGACCAGAATAGCTCCATTGACTTGCACTGTAAGTCTCCAAGATCAGACAGTATCAAAATAAACCAGTGCGTGTGAGAAGAAGAGAATCACAGCTGGAGCAAAACTAGAGCCTACAAAGACTGAATTAACAGTAATAGTCGAAATACTTCATGATCTTTCTTTTGATTTCTGTCTTTTTCAATTTACCATTGCATCTTCCTGCTTACCCACCAGTTGGAGATGCATCAAACAAGAGGAGTAATACTCATCCTGGCCCGTGTCTCCCATCTCAACAGTTCTGAGATGTGCTATTTTGGAAAATAGGAGGCACATAAGATTTACATCTCAGAGTAAATTACTCAAACTTATCCTGAACTTGCTTTCCAGTGTAGATAACATGCAAAGCAGAAGAGGAGTTGGAAATCTTATCTCTCACTTTAATGTTCCTATTAATTTAAGGGACCAATCCTGTAGTAAAAATCAGTTCCTGGAGAGGATTCCATGACAATGTATACTTTCACCATCAACAGCACAGAAGTGCCTTTTTTTGCTTATGCCTTTTCAAGGGGGTTTTATTATTTATTTATTTTACACGTCAGATCTGGAGGTTTCCCTCCCAGTGTGGCTCTTTGTGACTTTCCCTTTAAGCCTGTAAGTCATTGGTTACATTTTTCAGTGTTTCTTATCTAAGTATTATTCAGGCCCAAAGCCAATAATGTAATACTACTTAGTTGGGGCGAGGAAGTGGGGAACATGCCCCAAGAGAGATGAAAGAACCCAACGAAGGTCTTCTTTACCGTAACCTTGGATGGATGTCCGCCTGCTTAGAAATACAGGGAACATGGACTCAGAAGAACTAAGCTGATGAGATAAGCTTTCTAATCAGGAATGTGTTCAGGGGAATTATGAGCAATACATATTTTTTGTAGATCTTTGTGATTCAGGTTGCACGCTCGAGGATGTTGAGCTGGAGGCTCTATGATATCGGGAGGTGGAGCTTGTGTGTATTCCCACACACCCTACTCGGTCCTCTTCCATTGAAGTTGGCTCTGATGGAGCTATCCAAGGTCCTGTAACTCAAACCTAACCCTGCAGTCTTGTCTCCTTTCTTGAATACCCACTTCAAATTTCTCTTCTTCACTCATATAAATCTTCTGTTTAGATAAGTCCCATGACAATGGAGTTAAAACACTGTCTTCTGTAGCAGAAGAACCAGGAAACCTCATATTATTTCAGACAAATGGCTGTCCAGTCTCTTCTTATAAACCTCCAGTGATGAAGCACCCACAACTCCTGGTGGCAAGCAGTTCCACTGGTTAATTGTTCTCATTGTCAGGGAATTTCTCCTTACTTCTTGGTTGGATTTCTCTCTCTCTCTCTCTCTCTCTCTCTGATTACATTCCATCCATTGCTTCTTGTCTTGCCTTCTCTGCTTTGGAGAATAGGTTGAACAGGTAGAGGAATAGCTCCCTGTTCTTTAACCCTCTCCAGGTAGAGTCCCATTGTTGAACCAAACCCATTGCTTTTTCTAGAAGCATCCTGCTATGTATCCCTCAGCCCAGGATGCTGGGTT
>BHFT01022918.1:0-11288 GCA_004320025.1 Laticauda laticaudata | reverse complement strand
GGTTGTACTAGTATTACTGATAACAAAAAAGAATCACAGACTAATGGGCACGTTTCTGATGCCTTGTGAATACACATTAGATTCAATGATAATGTCCGTGTCAAAAACAAATCAAGTATTCTTTTGCTGAGAGACATTTTCACAGGCATTAATAGATAATTTTTTTTGCATATCCTGTTCTCCCAGTTTCCTTTTGTGCTTTTTGATCCTCACGAACAACCCCAAGAGATGTGTCACGAAAGAAATATCATCGTCATTGGGAAATTATTATTTGTGCTTACACGGTGAAACTCAAAAAATTTAAGAATATCAGTGCAAAAGTTACATTTAATTTCAGTAATGCAAGGCTTCAAAAAAGGTGAAACCTGACTAATATCCCGATAGACTCATTACATGCAAAGCAGAGATAATTCAGCCGTGTTGTTATAATTGTGATGATTATGGGCATTACAAATCACGTGAAAACCACAAGTCCACCCCCACAATTCCGAAAATTAGAAACAGTACATGACAAATCAATAAAACAGGATTGTACATTAGAACAATATCGGACTTCTTTGAAAAAGTATGCAGCATGCAGTATTAATTCATACTTGATTTCGGGCGCTTTTGCAGCAATTAACTTGCCTCAAATGTGGTGATGGCATGGAACTTCAGCCTGTGGCACTGCCTAAGGTTATTATGGAAGATCCAGGATGCTTCCGTAAGCGCCTTCAGTTCTTCTAGCATTGTTTCGGTCTCATGTTCTCATCCTTCTCTGGCAATGCCCATAGATGATCTGTATGGGATTCAGGTCAGGTGAGTTTTCTGGCCAAATCAAGCGACCAGCTCTAATCCCAAGGGTCCACTGAACACAGGCTTTGGGGTCGCCTTGGTTGGCACGAATGGGCAGGTGTTCAGTGTCCTGCTGGAAAATGAAGTCAGGCAGACTCATCAGGCTTCCCAGCAGAATCAGTACAAAGAGCTATGGAAACTTTCTCAGCACGTATGGCTAGCGTACAAGCACTTGAGAGCCTTGGACAGTATGTGCTCTCTCCATTCTTCCTTCAGATTCTGGGTCGCCTTGGTTTTCCAAATGTGATGCAAAAGGTTGCTACTCATCAGAAAAGAGACTATTGGACGCACTGTATCAACAGACAGTTCTGTTTTTCGTTTAGCCCAGGTAAGATAGCTTCTGGAACCATTGTTTGTTTTCTAGGAGGCAGCTTGACACAGAAGGAATACAACATTTGAAGTGCCAAGTGTCGCCATCCCATGTCCAGATTGATGTCTTGTGCACTGACTCAGCCTCAGTCACACTCCTTGTGAAAGTCCCCAACACTTTGGAATGGTCTTTCCTGAACAATCTTCTCCAGGGCTGCGGTCATTCCTGCTGCCTTGTGCAACTTTTGTCCTCCACATTTCTCCTTCACATAACTTTCTATTAATGTACTTTGATAAGCAATCTTGGTAACATCCAACTTCTTTTGGCAATTACCTTTTGAGGCTTTCCTCTCCTTAGTGGAGGGTTGTCAGTGATGGTTTTCTGCCCACTGTCGAGTTCAGTAGAGTCTTTCCCTGATTGTACTTCCTATTGAATCGCAGACGAGAAACCATTTTAAAGGCTCAGGAACCCTTTGCAAAGTGTCATGGCTTAATTAGCTGATTAGAGGTAGAGACACTTTGAGCCCTATAGTATTGAACCTTTAACAGTATTTCTAATTTTCTGAGATTGTGGATTTGGGGTTTTCATGAGCTGTAAGCCATAATCATCACAATTATGACAAATCACAGCTTGTCATATTGCTTTGCATGTAATGAGTCTATCTCATATATTAGTTTCACCTTTTAAGTTGCATTACTGAAATAAATGAAGTTATGCACGTTATTCTAATTTTTTGAGTTTCACCTGTAAGTCTCCTTACTTGCAAATAGATTTAGTGAAGTGCTCTAATACCTGCATAACATTAGTTTTTGTTTTTGTTTACTGCAGGATTTTTAATTTTAGTAACTGTAGTATCACAGAATAGTCTCTTTCTTCTCCAGCATTTTGATATTAGTTTTATAATCTTTCCACAATTTGATATCTTCTAGAGGTGATGGATACCAACCTTCATCATTCCTAATCAATATAGATCTAATTAGAGAAAGTTGTTTTAGAGAATAATGGGATAGCCCCTGCATGATATAAGTATGATTCTATGTAAAATGCCTCTGCTTTCATAGCTCTCATTCTCCTTTTGCAAGGTGGAGTGGAGAATATTTTAAATATTTTCCTAGGGAGTCAGAAATATTCCCAGAATTATCAAGAGTAGGAGGGAGCTTCTTGAAGAGCTACTTAACTTGACTGTAATTGGAACTGGCAACCCATAAGGTTTCCCAGTGGGAGTATCATCTTCCCACCTTATAGTGCTATTTGAATGATGTCATATCCTATTATCAGCATCAGGAAACATTATATATGAAAAAGGTTTCTTATGGTTGCCAGCTGTGTGATTCTTTGCCTATTTTTGACAGCAGAGGGAACTAAATTTCAGGAAGAAGGTTCTTGCTGAATAAAGCATAGTTTTATTCTTCCGTCCATGATTCCTTTCTGAGATTTGAAGAAGTTCTTTCCCTCATCCCCTGAAAATATTTATAATGATCTTACTGTGTTTTTTTTCTAAAAAAACCAATTTCTTCTCATGAGGGTAAAAAAAAGGAGGAAAAAACCCCCCACAACTGCAAGTTTTTTGTCAGCAGTATTCAGCATTCTGCAAACTGTTGCAGGGTAATTCATGCATTGCATCTTCCATAAGAGACATTAGGAAAAGCACTGAAATGGAAAACACTGAATTTTAAAATTACCCATTTTGAAAATGTATATTAAAGAATGGAGGATTATTTACCTGAAATCCAATTATTTTGAAAAGGGAACATTTAGAGAAAGGGAACATTGATCAGGTCAATTTGTTTCAGAAGAAATCTGGGCCTAAAGTTCCCTTGCACTTTTTCACCAATTTTCATGTCCTTATCCATAAAGTACTGAATAAAAAGCATACATTTTGAAATACAAAGTACTGTGAAGGTTGGGATATTAATCCTTGAAGGCTCAGTTGCTTTCCATATCTACTTTTCAAGCCATCATATATCAGCTCCTAGAGAGTTTCTTAGAGAGTTCAGTACAATTTTAGAATCCATCATTTCATTTCTGACAACTTTTTTAAAAAAATCTAGCAACCTAGATTACATTTTGGTTTTGTAATTTGTAAGTTTGTAATTTGTCAAAAATTACCTGTGATTTTTATTTCAGGTGCTAAAGACTAACATAGTATAGCATTTAGCAGAGAGAAGGCATTTGAACACATGCAAGAAATATTATCTTATATTGCAGGAATATTTAGACATGGTGGCTATAACCAGTAAATGAAATATAGAATTTGTATAAAATGAAAATTATGTCATTAATAATGTCATGTATACTGTACAGGTGAAACTCAAAAAATTAGAATATCGTGCAAAAGTTCATTTGTTTCAGTAATGCAACTTAAAAGGTGAAACTAATATGATATATCATTACATGCAAAGCAAGATAGTTAAAGCCCTGATGTGTCATAATTGAGATGATTATGGCTTCCAGCTCATGAAAACCCCAAATCCACAATCTCATAAAATTAGAATATTGTGAAAAGGTGCAATATTCTAGGCTCAAAGTATCCCACTCTAATCAGCTAATTAAGCTATATCACCTGCAAAGGTCTCTCAGTCTTGTTCAGTAGGAATCACAGTCATGGGAAAGACTACTGACCTGACAGTTGGGCAGAAAAGCATCATTGACACGCTCCATAAGGAGGGAAAGCCTCAAAAGGTAATTGCAAAAGAAGTTGGATGTTACCAAGATGCTGTATCAAAGCACATTAATAGAAAGTTATGTGGAAGGGAAAAATGTGGAGGATAAAGGTGCACAAGCAGCAGGGATGACCGCAGCCTGGAGAAGATTGTCAGGAAAAGACCATTCAAAAGTGTTGGGAACTTTCACAAGGAGTAGACTGAGGCTGGAGTCAGTGCATCAAGACATCAATCCTGGACATGGGATGGACATGGGCTTCAAATGTTGTATTCCNAGTGTGAAGTCTTTGTTGATTTGGGGAGCCATGTCATCTGCTGGTGTTGGTCCACTGATTTCATTAAGTCCAGGGTCAATGCAGCCATCTACCAGGAGATTTTGGAGCACTTCATGCTTCCTTCTGCAGATGAGCTTTATGGGGATGCTTACTTCATTTTCTAGCAGGACTTGGCACCTGCTCACACTGCCAAAAGCACCAAAATTTGTTTCAGTGACTGTGGAAATACAGTGCTTGATTGGCCAGAAAACTCACCAGACCTGAACCCAACAGAGAATCTATGGGGCATTGCCAAGAGAAGGATGAGAGACATGAGACTGAACAATGCAGAAGCGCTGAAGACCACTATTGAACCTGGTCTTCCATAACACTTCAGCAGTGCCACAGGCTGATAGCTTCCATGCCACACCACATTGAGGCAGTAATTGCTGCAAAAGGGCCCCAAATCAAGTATGAATACATATGCATGCCCATACTTTTCAGAAGTCCGATATTGTTCTATGTACAATCCTTGTTTTATTGATTGCATGTACTGTTGTAATTTTCTGAGATTGTGGACTTGGGGTTTTCATGAGCTGTAAGCCATAATCATCACAATTATGACAAATTATGGCTTGAATTATCTTGCTTTGCATGTAATGAGTCTATCTCATATGTTGGTTTCACCTTTTAAGTTGCATTACTGAAATAAATAAACTTTTGCACAATAATCTAATTCTTCGAGTTTCACCTGTAATATTGGGAATAAAACAGACTTCCTTACAGTTTTAAGCTAATTAAAATTTTTATGTCTGATGAAATGATTGTTAGCCCATGAAAATAGGGATGTGAATCTTTAAGACAAGGTTTGGTAGTCTTTTTTAGCAAAGAGGAACGTAGTGTTAGACAAATGTATTTAATTTATGTATACACACAAACATTAAATACATTTTTTGAACATGATAGAAACTTTCATAGAAAAAAGCAGCAAGAGTAGTTGTTTAAATTATGCAGAATAGTAAGTAATTTACAGAAAAAATATTGACAGAATCAATATATAGTTATACATAGTATATAAGTGATGCTTCAGTAGGGTCTACAGCATTGTCTGGGATGCTACACATTCTCTTCATGATCTGTTTTTCTTTTGGGGGGTATGGTATTTGAAGCATGGTATTCTTGGTATTTGAAGCAGAACATCTAGATTAAGTTACAGTTTTGTTCCATGTAGTATCAATCTTGTAAACTTTCAAATTATGTGAGCAGTGACATGATAGCAGTGTTTCAATATTTGAGGAGCTGTCACAGAGAGGAGGTCAAGCTTTTTTCCAAAGCACCTGAAGGCAAAACAAGGAATAATGGATGGAAACTGAACAAAGGGAGATTCAACCTGGAAATAAGGAAAACTTTTCTGACAGTGATAGCCAATGGTGGAATTCAAAATATTTTATTACCTGTTCTGTGGGCGTGGTTTATTTTGTAGGCATGGCTTGGTGGTCATGTGACTGGATGGGTGTGGCTTGGTGGTCATGTGGCTGGGTGGGTATGCTTGGTGGTCATGTGACTGGGTGGGCATGGCCAACTCAATGTCACTCACATCAAAGGGTGCCTCACCTGGCCTTCCTCTCCCAGCCATTACTTGTCACCCAGCCTCAACTTATCTGTAGTTCTGTAAAAATGTTGTTCACCTTTTTTGCCTTTATTATCTGCACTCTATAGATGTACTTTCATGGACCACTGAAAGGAGGAAATGGTTCACATGCTTTACTCAAGCATGTGATAGGCAACAGGCTTTTAAGGGGCTGCCACAAAGAAAGGGGGACAATGTAGAATGGCAACAAGAAGCAAATGGATGGAAACTGAAAGAGAGAAGCAACTATAAATTTAAGGGAGAAACTCCTGACAGGTGAGAACAATTACCAGTGGAACTGATTTGTCCTCCAGAAGTTCTGGGTGCCTCAATCACTGGAAGTTTTTAAAGAAAAGACTGACAGCCATTTCTCTGAATGGTATAGGGTCACCCCAAGGTCCTCTAAATATGTTCTGACAACCTTTCCCAGGATTTCTTCCGAGTTGGGGCATCCACCATTTTCTCTGCCTGAGCTTGGGGTTGGACTAGAAGACCTCAAGGTCCCTTTCAACTCTGGAATACACATGTGTATTTTATGCTCTGGGACTTATTGACATTGAATGCATGTAAACCTGAAAATTATGTGGTAGCCTGGGCAAAGAAAGGCAAAAATCACTCGTAGGTTTAGGGACTGTGTAAAATATTGAACACATGGTAAATAATGGAACAATTAAAAATAATAGACAGAGTTTTATCTTCTCTCTCTTACTATTTTTTTTCTCTCTTTCTTTCCCTTCCTCTCTTCTCTCTCTTCTCTCATCAACACAGAGAGAGAGAGAGAGAGAGAGAGAGAGAGAGAGAACTTAACAGACAAGCATTTTGAAAGCAGCTCCTTTAAATTTCTCCCGAAAGGGTCCATTCACCCCCTCCCCCTCTGTCAGCCTGCACTCCTTCTCACTCTGCACTTTAACTGACAAGGGAAAGCGATACTTGCAGCGTTCATGGGGAATCCTTGGAGAAGTTTTTAAAACACCTTCCAAAATGCATTTTTTTTTAAGTTGCAAAAGTGCTCCAAGGCTCGATTCACCCCCACCTCCTCTGTAAAACTGCACTCTTTTTCACTCCAGGCACTTTAACTCATATGGGGGAAGCGATACTTGCAGCGTCCATGCCTTTCTTCCTTTTCCCCAGGGGAAAAGAGGACGTGGGGAATGGAAAGCTAGGAGAGCGATTGCAAGTGAGTGACTGGGCAACTGGGTTGGGGGCGTGGCCAGCCAGGGATTGCCACCGGTTTGACAACCCATGCCAAATAACCACTACCGGTTCACCCAAATAGGTGCGAACCAGCTGAATATTATCTCTGGGGAAAGCTATCAATCAGTGGAACAGCTTGCCATTGGAAGTTGTGGGAGCTTCATCTCTGGAGGCTTTCAAGAAGAGACTGGACTGCCATCTGTCAGAAATGGTGTGGGGTCTCCTGCTTGGGCAGGAATGTTGGACTAGATAACAACTCCCAAAACCAGAAAAAAATAGATTACCCATAACAATAAGGAAGCTTCAATCCAAAAAGAAATCACTTTGGCAGAAAAACATATCTGGTCATGTTGCCAACTTCAAAAATCAATACAAAAATTTATGCCACCAGATAAAGACTGAATGCACAAATTATCACATTCAACAAGAGGAAAACCTTCCATGCACCAATTCCACTTGTGCTTTCTACAATTTTATAAACAACAAACTAAAAAACTCAAGGTCCGTCCCACGCCTGAAATGACCTAATGGTAAAGATTGCACCGATACCATTAAAGCCAACCTCTTTAACACATTCTTTGGCTCAATATTTTAAACAGCAATGGATCATACCCAGTATTTCCTAGTCGAACCACAGACAACTACAATGATCTAACACATATTAATTTTACAGAAGACAATGTTGAAAAAGCACTACACAATTTTAAACTATCTCTATCTATTAGACTGGATGAAATATGTGCCTACTTCTTTAAAAAGCTGTCCACTTACATAGCCGAACCTTTAAGCATATTTTTTGAAAAATCTTTCAGGACCAGCTTCTTGCCAAATAAATAATCACAAGCCATGGTCATCCCCATCTTCAAAAGAGGAAACCCCAGCCTAGTTGAAAATTACAGACCAATCTCTTTTTGCTGCATTACCTGTAAAGTCATGGAATCAATTATTAACCAATCCATTATCCTCCACTTAGAGACAATGAACCTACTCTCTAATAAACAATTTGGTTTCAGAAAAAAACCTGTCCTGTAATCTGCAACTCGTACACTGCAAAAACATATGGACTACACAACTCGATCAGGGCAAAACAATAGACGCAATCTACACAGACTTCTGTAGAGCCTTTGATTCAGTGGTACATGACAAACTACTCCTAAAACTAAAATCTCTACAGGTAGTATCAATCTGGAACCTCCATAACTGGATGGAAGCATTCCTGTCAAACAGACAACAAATGGTCAAAATTGGGAGACACTCCTATCCAAATTCCTGCTAGCGCTGGTCTAATAGTGGTGTCCCGCAAGGTAGTGTGCGTATCGGAGCCAGCAACTTCTTCAGTACCTCTTACGATAATGAAATGACCTTATCGTGTGATCATATTACTCAAGAGGCAACTGTTTGTTCTTTTCGCCTGATACAGATGTAAATGTTATCTTCAACATTCCAACGACAATACTGCTACATCCTTACAAAAGAGCCTCAGAGCTAATGATACAGAATGGTCCAAACAATAATGCACAACTTCAAGGACTATCTCAGAAAACAATAAGAAAATGCTAATCTAGACATCTGGGTATATTTCTATCTGAAAGGTATTAACATATTTTAGAAGCAAGTAATTCAGAATTATTTCGCCAATTCACTAGCTAAAACACACGAAAAAATTGCACACGAAAATTAAATATCAGGCTGAATAGTTCAAGCCCTTATTGATGATCCAAGCTCTGTCAAATTCGGACCTTCTCGATCTCGATCTACTAATGATCTATCTATAGTCGGCGAGAGCCCAACTAGTAACTAATATTGTCCAAATAGAGGCGCATTGTAAGACGCTTTGTTAACCACTACACCCTACATTAGTTTTCTTTTGTAATATCCCACTACTAACTGGAGAGAGCAGATAAAAACCATTTGTAGACCACATACTTATGAAGGTACAGCTACCAATACTTGAATACAGCTCATCAGTCTGGAACCCACATTACATATCTGATATTAGCACAGTTGAGAAAGTCCAGGAATATTTCACAAGAAGAGTTCTCCACTCGTCTACTCATTGCAGAATACCTGATGCCACCAGACTTGAAATTCTAGACCTGGAAAACCTAGAACTACACCACCTTTGGTCCGATCTAGGTAAAGTATATAAAATCATACATTGCAATGTCCTACCTGTCAATGAATTCTTCAGCTTCAACCATAACAATATCAGAGCACACAATAGATACAAACTCAAGGTTAACCACACCAAACTTGATTGCAGGAAATATGACTTCACTAACAGAGTGATCAATGTCTGGAATACTCTACCTGACTCTTTCTTCCCTAAAGAAAGTTTTTCTTCCATAAACCCCAAAACCTTTAACTTTAGGCTGCCTACTATTGACCTCACCCCTTTCCTAAGTAGGGGGCCTGCATAAGCGCACTAACGTGTCTCCCGTCCCTGTCCTATTGTTTCTTTTTATTTTTCTTATATTTATCCATTTCATGTATTCATAACTTTGTTTATACTTATACCTATTATCTTATAATTGCTTGACAAATAAATAAATGAATAAAAATAAAAATAAATAGATGAACTACAATGTCCCTTCCAATTAGTGGTGGGATTCAATTTTTTTTACTACTAGTTCTGTGGGTGTAGCTTAGTGGGTGTGACAGGGGAAGGATATTGTAAAATCTTGAGTCAGAGGTATTTGCTGGTTCTCTGAACTATTCAAAATTTACACTACCAGTTCTCCAGAACTGGTCAGAACCTGCTGAATACCATCTCTGCTTTCCAACTCTGTTAATCTGTTAAATTTTCCAATGTTTGTTTGTTTTTTTTAAAAAAATAAAGATGCTGAAAAATTGCCTGAAAACAGCAGAATTGAATGTGGTGTTGATATTGACCAGATTTTCTTATTCTTTTCTGTCAAATGGAGGCAAGTCAAATCTGCTTGAAATGAGTCTGTGGTTTTAATTACACTTTGTCTTTTCCTTGACTATTACAGTTCCTGACTCTTCCAATGGGAAAAATATAAATTCAATCCAAACAGATTTTTTATGAGACAAATTATACTAAAACACTTTTTTTTTTCTTACCAGAGAGTCATGGATTGGTGAATAATCCTCTTGGTTATGGCACAGGAAATGACACTTTATATCTTTATCAAAATTCTTTTATAACTATGATTTCATTCTTCTTTCTCAAAATAGAAGCAAGGATGGGTAGTTAGTTTCCTTGGGATTTCACCAGGGGATTGTGGTTTTTCCATAATTATGGTTTTTAGTTTTGGATTACGGATTATGGTTTTTTGACTTTGTGAGAGAGAGAGAGGTTAACAAAGAAGCTAGAGGAAAGAAGCTGGCTTTGGTAACATTCAAACATTGTTAGCTTCAACCCTCACAAATTACAAATACTTTTGAAAAACAGCAGGAGCAGTTTCATCTTCTCTATTCTAGATGTCTTTTGAAAGTCACAAAATGAAGCCTATTCACTTCAAGTGAGTTGAGAAGAGCTGTGCAATTTGGCAGCTGTATAGAAACTGCTAGACTTATAAAAATGATTGATTGTGATTTTATATTACTTCCAGGCTTCCAGAGCTTTTTAGCTCCTGAAGGCATAGTGCAAATAAATAATAATAATGGTAATTTATAACTTGCCTCAAAAATCTAGGTGCCCTGCTTGTTTATGGTCTAATGAGGCACAAAAAAGGAAGAGGGGGATACACTACAAAGAAAGAGGTGTTAGAATTTTTTTTTCTCTCTCTCTCTCACACACACACACACATAGTTTTCTCTCTCTCTCTGAGACCCAGCCTCTTACAAATTTCTTTTAAGAAGCTGAACTATTTTTTTAAACAATAATAACAACAAAACCCTTTTTTGTTCATGTCTTGCCTGGAAACTAAACATTATTGGAGTACATAGATTTTCAGCAAATTGGCTTCTACCAGAAGAACGCTTTTCCTTTTTCAAAATAAACATTTTCACCAGATTTACACTCACTGGAGGCTATTACTAAAAGAAATACAGATAGTGATTTTACTGTTTGGTTTGCCTGTGGCAGGAGAGACAGAAGCCCACACAAAGAAACTTTGCCTTTTTTTGCACAACACATGCTACCCACAGGAGAAACCATTAAATAGTGCAAATTGAGGCATGACTCCATCAAAAACAAGTCCAGTACAAATTGTGCTGCAGTGAGAGAGAAATGCCCAAGAGCAATATTTTATGATTCTGCAGACCCTATTAATTTCCCTGAATTCCTACAAACTCTTGCAGTGATGTTTTTTTAAAGCAAGTTTTCAGTATTAGGGTTTGGAGTGCAGTTCCTTTTTCACCTCACCTTCTTACTGCAAGCACTAAAGGCCCTGTCACACTGCCCAACGGATGCAAAACGGACACAACGGACAAGCAAA
>BHFT01022917.1:0-17808 GCA_004320025.1 Laticauda laticaudata | reverse complement strand
CTTTCAAGATGTCTCTGGCAGCAGGTCTTTCCTCTGAATGGTGACTGCTTGCGAGCTGCATCCTTTTATATCCGCGCAGCTGACGCAATTCATCCTCCCCGCATGCGCAGTGAACGCTTTGCATCCGCTATACATCCTATAGGCATCCGTGATGCATCCGCGTTATCCGCTACGCATCTGCTCCTTCCGCTACGCATCCGCTTCGCTATTCTCCCCCGGAAGCCCTGCGAATGTGTCATCCGCTTCCATCTGCTTCCATCCGCTAGGCTTCTTACGAACATCCGCTTACCATCCTCGCTTCGTACTACCCCCGTCTGTTCCTTTCCATTGTTGTCCATTCTGTTTATGCAAATTTTTGCCACTTTTGAGACCGGACAACAATGGATGGAGCCACCCCCGAAATTTTGCTCATCTGCTGTGTCCTTTTTGCATATGTTTTGCCTCCGTTGGCCAGTGTGACCTAGCCTTAAGAAAGGAAGACAATGAGACGAAAAAACAATGATGGAAGAAAGGAGGGCAGCGTTGCAAAATGATTTTTTAAAATCATATAAACTTTAAACATGTTAAAAACCTGTTAATTATAAAGAATAATGTCAGTGATTCAGTGATTTTAGATGTATGGAGCAAATGTAGATATTTATTTATTTACTTCTATTCTGCCTAGCACTTTGTTGAATTTAAAAGCCTTCTGAAGAGTCTTTCACTTGCTGTCAGCTTATACTCATAGTGACACAGGGTGAAGAGTACCCCAGAGTCATCCCTTTTATTTTTTGTTATGTTCTTTGACCATTTTGAATTAAAGGAATTTTTTCTTTCTAGCATTTGGATCAACTAGGTAACACATTTAAATTTCCTGTGGGGGTATGAACAAAATGGTGTCTTTATCCTTGTCTTTATTTTCAATCTAAGTAAGCTGGATTTTTTGATGCACAAATCTTTCTGGTTGTTTTCTCCTCCATCTACACACACACACACACACACACACAGAGATTTTTGACTTTCCAATTAAAGAGAATATATGAAGAACAGGACTTAATTGTGGAGTCTTAGGTGTCCTTTAAACATGATTGCTCAGCATAAACTAAGTCCCTTAAATGACATCAGGAGAGGAGCTTCTTTTTGCCATGTGTTACTGTAGGCTTATGGCCCAACATACATCCAGAAGAACAATGCTGTTCCTTCCTCACAAAAAAGCAGTGAATGGAGAGTCTTTGCAGAAATTGTTCCTATTCCTTGGCCTTCTCCTTTTTCACTTGATTAGCCTTGTGCAGTAGGCAAACTATGTGCAATTGCTAGCTTAGCAGGGAATTAAATAGGCACACACGGCAAATGAGCAGAGCAACAGCTAACCATGCAGGGAGGGAGGGTGTAAAGTAAGTGGAGAGCTCTTTTCTAAGGTTCCATACAACTTCAAATATTGCAACCCAGTAGCTGTACAGTCTTTCATCTCTGATTTAATTACTCATCATCAGAGACATGACCAAAACATGGGTGGACAGAGGATAGGAGCATCTCCTCATTGTTTACTTCATGTATCACCACAGTCTTGAGGATGAGAGAGGAGAGAGCCAACAGCAACTACAATCTAGAACAGTGGTTGCCAACTGGTGGGTGTGGCCCACTGGGGGGCCGCAAGAAAATTTTGGTGGGCCACAGAGAAATCTCACCCCCAAAGCAGCCCCCCCAAAGCAACTAATCCAGGCTGCACAGAAACACAAGGCTGCGCAGCCCACATGGCTTGAAGGAACTCTCCCCATCCACTCACTCCTTACCCGGCAAACTTGCCTGCTAAATTGCTATTTTTACTTTTTCTGACCATCATCTGTTCTGCTGTGCCTGGAGATTTAGATTAGCTAGGAAGCAGGGAATGGTTGGATTTCTTGCTTTCTAGCTAGTCTTTAGATCTTAGGCTCTGCTTTTAAGCACAGATGAACCTCCCTTAGGACTGAAGGTTGTATTATTCAGTGCAGACTCATGGCAAGCAAATTTGTGAGACTGAGCTAGCTGATGGTAGATAGATAGATCACTGAATGATTCTGTGAGCAACTCAATCTGCCTGCCTGCTTTGCCTGATTTTGGGTAAAAGTTGATCTTTTTTAAATAAAAAAATCAATATTTATATAAATATTTATAATATTTACATACAAGCCATGCCCAGCGAGTCACATGACCACAAAGCCACACCCACAAATTAGGCCAAGCTCACAGAACCAGTTAATAATCCATGGGATTTAAAATTATGAGTTTGATGGTCCCTGAGGTCCAAAAGGTTGGCAACCCCTGATATAGAATGATTATATCTTATGTTGGGCAGTTAAGATAGGGATTCAATTGGAAGCTATTTGGCTATATATATGAATTCTAATATGTGATGATTTAAATAATCTCAAGTTTGGAGCTGGGGACACCCACTATTGTGTGTGATTTATCAAGATCATTGATAAAGATGGAACAATTCAGGATTTTATGGCTGCCATGATAATCATGGTGTTGATTCAGCATATTTTTTTCAGCTGTATTTCTAGTATTCCACCAAAGATGTTGCTAATGGGAGTGCACATGCCATATTATTCACAGATACTCAATAGTTACAAATCATATTGGTTCAAAAAGTATATTGGTAATACTGGACTTTTACTTTCAAAATCAATACAGTAGAGAAAAAGGAATTTATGTATTCTAAATGCTGAACTTCACCTCTTGGTGTTCTTCAACCCTGAGTATGCTTCATAAGGATGCTAAAAGTTGATATTAAGTAACATCTGGAGTGTCTTACTTTATCTATTCTGCTATACTTATTAACAAGGATAAATCTGAACCCATTGGAATTTACTCTTGACTAGAAATGGATTTAAACTGTTAATGAACTATTATTAATTCATGGGAAATATACAGGGGTTGCCAGCACTTTCACAGGTGGTCTGGAGCATAGCAAAAGTTGTAGTATGTTGGTCTGGGGATTGTTAAGGAATTGCAACATGTACATTATTGGTTGGAAAGAAATACTGTTAAGTTTTCACTTCTGTATCATTCTCTTGCATTATTAATTACTTGAAAATATTTTTAATAGTAACTATTTTCTTATGCCTCTAGCTATGCACCTTTGTATGATTGCTTTGTGATGAGGCTTTAAACTAATAAACCAAGAAATGGCTAATTTGGCTTTAAATAGCAACCGAAAAGAACTACTAAAATATTTAAATAAAATTTCACTTTAACTTCGATCTTCAGCCTACAATACTTTGAAAACCAATTCAAGAGTTTGTTCATTGTGGTAAATTGGAATTTACCTCTGTGTTGATAAAATATTTACAACCTTATAAACTCAAGCTTCTTGCCAGAGATCTTATATTGAGAATTTCTTAATAAGATTATAGTTTTCAGAGTTGATTAGATACTAATAAATGTATTTGTCCTTAGGCTTAAACACAGCAACTTTCTTATCGGAAATGATGTAAGGGAATTGTTTAAAATATGACACAAATGAAGAAGACAAGAGTAAATTCCAAATGACAAATTGCATTGTATTACATTAATTATATTATTATATTTCAAATTCAGCAGATTGCCTAAAACATTCAATCAAATCCTAAAATGTAGATGTGCTGGACAATTGCCATTTTTTTTTACCATTACCTCACTGTCTATGCTGGTATTGTAGTTTGATATACAGACATCAAGGTCTACCTGACTAGAGAAAATCCATATTTTAACAAAAACATAACAGATTTTCAGGTTTACCCAGCAAATGACTCTTTAGATAATCATGATGGATGATGAATTTAATGAACTACATGAAGCTATATGAAGAATACACAGGTTCATAGAAATATAATAGCATGTTATGATACATTAAAACAATGCTGTGCAAAATCAGGAGAAGATTCAAACTACGATCAAAGGATAAAAATATCAAGAATCAGGATGTAAAATTTCATGAT
This sequence comes from Laticauda laticaudata, assembly GCA_004320025.1. Taxonomy (NCBI): domain Eukaryota; kingdom Metazoa; phylum Chordata; class Lepidosauria; order Squamata; family Elapidae; genus Laticauda; species Laticauda laticaudata. The sequence continues at coordinate 13,867 of BHFT01022917.1, read as the reverse complement.
CAAAAATACCTGATCTTCCTGAAATTGTCAGTTTTTCCTTTTCACAATAATCAGTCTGCTCAATAATCTTCTAAGGCTAGTCTCAGGACAGAAAATAAGAGCCATATCATCTGCATACATTCCACTGAAATTTTCGATCTTAAGTGAAGGAGACAAAGAAGTCTCTATTCCAGTGATGGCTAACCCTTTTGGCACTGAGTGCCCAAAGTGTATGCATGTGCATCCCCAAAATACAATATGCTCATGTCCCACATGCATGCACACCACCCCCATGCATGTGCACATCACATACACATGTGACCCACACCCCACATTTGCCCACTCCTATGCATGCGCAGCAGAGACCCAAAGACTAGCTGGCTGGTGGGAGGTGCATACACATGGGTGACAGAGCTGAGCTGGGGCGACGGCTCTGCATGCCACTACTTCCATGCATGCCATAGGTTCACCATCATGGCTCTATTCTATAGGTTGGCATTTTGTTTGCTGATTTTTGCTTGGCCCTTCTTTGGCTATTGTATTATTCTATACTGGGGAATCCTTCAAGAATTAAGGAGCTACAAGACACATTTTTTAAATTATCTGATTACTAATCTGTGGTCACATTACTTGAGAAAAATGTTGATTGGTGATTTGTGCCTTGATTGATTCTGGTAAAATGTATTTAATGGCACAGTTCTTTCAAACTGGGATTCAATAAACCTACTGCTGCTAGCTATAGTAATTATCCCTACCATGGACAGAGATCCAAGATGGAACAAATAACATTTCTGACACAAGGCTAGGTTTATCAGTGGAAAGAAAGTTTGAAAAGCTTTACTGCAATATATTCTCAACTTGCATTCACTAAGTCTTGTCATGGCAAAATAGCTCTTGAAGAAATGCCAGTAACTGGAGAGGATCCAAACAATTGTTTATTAATTTAGCACTGGCAGGTTACAACAAAGTATTGATTCCTTGCACCTGAATGGGCACCCTGCACCCCGCAGAAGCTCTCAAATATCGAATTGCTTTATCATTGATAAGAAACAAGATAAGGATAAAGGCTGACATGGGTAGGCTGTATGTATGAAAATAATGTAGCGGTAGCCCTATAAGAGAAATATAGCACCTTTGGTATATGACAGTGGTGGCTAAACTTTTTTGGCTCCTGTGCCGAAAATTGCACATGCAAGCCAGCACCCAGAAGGCAATGTGTGCTGGGCTCCCACCCCCTGCGCATGTACATGCATGCATGACCCTACACTGTGCATCTCTGCACATGCACGTGAGACCCCTGCATATGCTGCATGTCTCTGCATGCACGCACATCTCCCATGCCCCCTGCCCCCCACACATGTGTGCCAGATACTTGACAATCAGCTGTTGGGTGGCAGCATGCACGTGCATGTGCAGTGGAGATCTTCCAGGCAACCTCTTGCGTGCCGGCAGAAGTGGCTCTGCATGCCACTTCCAGCACATGTGCCATAGGTTCGCCATTACGGGTATATGACATGATTAGGCTTTAATTGTTATTCTAACCAGCAGCCCCTATAGTTTACTGAGAAAGGAAGAGAAATAAGGAAATGTCTCCCTTATTTCAAGGTGTGAATTCTGAAATCAATGAGTAGATGCAGAATAATAAAAATCCCAATCTCAAAAATATTACATGAGGGAACAGCAAATAACATATAATTATATACAGTATGTAGTTTATGTGTATTTGCATTGTTATATAAGTAAAAGTCTAATTGAATTGATCTGAGTTTTTATTCTGATCCACCACATCCATAAAAATATACCTTTTATAGTCATACTAATTATTTTTAATCCTACTGCAAGATGTGTAAATTTCCTGAACATGTGAAAGAAGGCTGTTGTTTGTTATTCAAATGATACAATTGGTACCTGAGAGAGGACAAGTGCTCATTATGTCTTGGTGATAACAGAAAATTGATCTGCAGACATATTTGGAGAATAAGCGCTGCAGGAATCCGAATGGCCAGAGAAATCCAGTCAAATGTTTACTACTTTTAATTAATTCCTGGTGTGAGATATGGACTCTATTTATTTTTTTGGAAGTGAGGTTATTGCCTCCATGGTAAAGTTCATCTAAATTAACCATATTCAACCAGAAAACAAAAAAAAAAGGGGGGGGAGGAAGTAACTGGGTCTATTATGAGTCAAAAGAAAAGTGTTCTTGTAGATGTACTGATAACAGATAACAGATAATCAGAGTTGGAAGGGACCTTTTAGGTCATCTAGTCCAACCCCTGCCCAAGCGGGAGACCCTACACCATTTCTGACAAATGGCAGTTCAATCTCTTCTTGAGAGTCTCAAGTGATGGTGCTCCCACAACTTCCGAGAGCAAGCTGTTCCATTGGTTGATTGTTCTCACTGTGTGCAATGGTAACGAGTGTTATTTTGTAGGCCAATCTTTTGGAGTTGGACTTTGACCTGTTGATTTCACTTAGAATCCATGTTCTTGAAAACAATACAGAAGTGGTAATTTGCTACTGCCTTATTCCAAGTAGCCTTTGGAATTAGTATTAAAAACTTCCCAATCTAATAGATGCCCTGGTATTCCATAGTGGTCTTCCATGTCACCATAAACCAACCCAACCATATTTCAGTTTCTCAACTCCAAAAGTATCTGCCAAGTGCTACCATCTGCTAAAACTAAAATAACTCTATTTCAAAGAAAAACATCTTGGTAGTCTGCCACTCAATAATTAACCAGGTCCAATAATGCTGATCTTTTTGAGATGACAGTGAGATATAATCACATATGTTTCAAGAAGATAATTTGTTGAGGAAGAATACCAAGCAAAAAATCAGCAGTTACTACAAAATATTTTTAAGAAGATACCAGAGAATGGGAATGGTTGTGAGAAGGTTGTTGAGAGAAGAGGAGAAAAGAGAGAGAGGGAGGGAGGGAAAGGGGGAAGAGAGAGTTGAAGGAATATTTGGAAGAAACAGAGAAAAGGAAATTCCAGTTGCTTGTTTTTCTCTACTACCGTATAATGTAGATTTGCACACTCATCTCATTTTTTCTTCTGTTGAGTAGCAGATTTTTCTCTGGATATCACAAGCTGAAGCAGGGTCAAATGTGTAAGAACAATTGATTGGTCTGTCTATTTCTTTGTGGAAAGGAAAACATTTTACCTAAAAGTTTGCAATGTAAATCAGAAAACTGGGGACTTTTGAGGATTCAAAACACACAATGAAATTAAAATTAAAAAGAAATCTGGCATGGGCCACAGTAGCTTGAGCCTCAGAGAAAACTGTAGTTCTGGGAGAGCAATTTCAATGTTTGCTCTCTAAATTGATTACTAACAAAGGAGCAAAATTTACAGAATTCAAGGCAGAATTATATTCAAAGAGGAAAGTCAACCTTTCTCAACTATGTTTCTGCAGGATGAATTGAGCAAAAGGTCCATAAGAAAATGATAGCACTTGTGATAAACTGCTGTCCAAAGTGATGGTTCAGTGCATGGGATAAGTGAAACTTTAAAAAAAAATGTAAAATTGAATTTATTAAAATGTAAAGCACAAAAGAATAACTGCACAATGACAAAACTTAAATATATTATAATTAAAATAAATTAAAATTTCTGCTAAGCAAGATATATATTAAGTAAGTTTGGCCCCATTTTATGACTGCTTGCCACCTCAGCTGTTAAATTACTAACATGGTTGCGAAGTGATTTTGGCTTCCCCACTGACTTTGTTTGTCAGATGGTCCCAAAAGGTGGATCACATGATATTATGACAGCAATGGTCATAAGGATGAGTCAGTTGCCAAGCACTTGAATTTTGATCACATGACCATGGGGATACTGTTATGGTTGTAAGTATAAAAAATGGTCATAAGTCACTCTTTTCAGTGCTGTTGTAACTTTAATGGTTGCTAGACAAACTGTTGTAAGTCGAGGAGTACCTATGATACTATTAGTTAAAGCTGCTATTCTTGTAAGCTAGTTTAACCAGATAGATTCTAGGGACTTCAGTTAATGGAAAAATTTATTTGTGGTATCTAAAAGGAGTTAACACTGAAATCTCTCTTAATATAAACATGAATCTTGATATAATATTCATTTTCATACATCAATCTTACCACAAAGATTGATTGATTCAGTGGTGGTATTCAATTTTTTTTTACTACTGGTTCTCTGGGCATGGCTTGTTGGGAGTGGCAGGGGAAGGATACTGTGAAATCTCCAGTCAGAGGTGGCATTTGCCGGTTCTCCAAACTACTCAAAATTTCCACGACTGGTTCTCCAGAACTGGTCAGAATCTGCTGAATACTATCTCTGAATTGATTGATTTATATTTTATTTATTAAATTCAAATAACAACTCAACTTTCATGAGAATTTTAACCACTGCACTGTAGTAGATCTTGCTTACTGACTGCCTAGTGCAGTGACTGTTTGAAGTAATGATAGTTGAAGAAAACATCTTTGTGACCAATTTTCACAGTTATTGTCATTATAGTGCTCTATGGTTATGTGATTGCCATTCGGGAGCTTCACAATCACTGAGCATTTGTGATTGTCCCAGTGTCCTAGTCATGTTATTGTAATTTGCATGCATAGATTTTTGTTTGTAATAAGCAGAATTAATACGGATAGTCAACCTAACATACATTTCTCAAGATTTCACAAAGGATGGCCAGGTAAAAGTTTTTGCAAATAAAACATTGTAAATGCAGCACCAGATAGGGCAGGGTGCCAAGGACAATATGGATAGCAGGGATCATGACAGAAAAGCTTTTCACAGACCATTTCATGCTAGCAGCCTACATTAAATCAGTTTTCAGAGTTCCTATTTTCAAGAGGGACATCCAACATTGATTGGAGTGAGATTTTTATCTTGGTTTTGTAATGGAGCAATCCCCTTTAAGTATACTTTAGCTTACTATGCTTTTACACCCAATCTCATCAACTTCACACACTGTCTTATAGTTTTGTAGACTTCTTCCACCCTCTGTGAGAGAAATCTTCTCAAAGAAAGATTTCATTTGGTTCTTTTTTGATCTCTGCTTTGGGGATGTAGATAAATATTTAAGTTTAATTATTTGTGTCTTCCCTCATCAATTTTTCACTAGCATCAGCATGTTGGTGATGTGTATGTGTGTGTGTGTGTGTGTTAGAATCTGGAACTAAAATCATTAGCAGAGTCATTTGATAGTTTTGTTTTTGCTTAGCAACTGTGCTATTTTGCTTATTGAATGAAGGAGAAGTGAGGTCATAAACATGTCATAGTCATGTGATTCCATGAACACCTTGCTTAGCAACCAAGTTGCAAATCACACTTGTCGTCACTAAGGAGGGACCACCTGTATATCTACTCAGATTGCATGGATGCATTTAGACATATAGTGATATGCTTCAAGAATGATGTAAGACCAGGAAATTTATCAAATCTATACAAATTGTAAATCCTAATATCTTTGAGTAATCTGTAGACATGATAGATTCCAAAGGCAATGAATTTGATTTATTTCAATTAATAGTATATCCAGAATATAAATCACATTACTTCAACACATAATAATGACAGTAGAAAGTCTACTTTTATATAACCAGAACAGATGGTTACAGACTGATTCTTGTTATATGCCAGAAACACCATCAGCAAGAAAGTTTAAATTAGATCTTATTCATTGGAAAATTTTTAATACTTTTTTCAAACATATTAACCAGAAATGTTACAAACATGAGAGAAAACTGGCACATTATTGACCATTATTGGCACATTGTTTTAAACTACGAAAATGATGGAACTTTGTATCTGAATTTTAGTTTAATAATGCTTATTTGTTTACCAAAACAAAATCTATTAATCAGTAGCATTATGATTTTTATACTAAGTTATATTGATTAGAGATTTTTGGAACAGAGCAGCAAATTATTAATTTTCTGAAATGGAAAAATTTCTCAGAATAACAAAAATATACTTGCACAGACTTTGACATTACAAAGACCGATGAAATTGGGAAACGCCTGATTAATTTTCTGTTAAACATTATATTTCATCATTCTATGAGGAGAAGATGACAATAATATTAAAGACTGAGAAACAGCCTATAAAATGTGCATGCTAGAGAGCAGTATCTTTCCTTAATGTGGATGTTAAATGACAATACTAGCTAGAAGGTTGAAGAAAGTAGTACCATGTATAATTCACACATCTCTAGCTGGATTTTTAAAATACAGGCAAGTACCTGAAAATATTCACCTTGTAATTGATGTTATGGACACAGCTGCAGGTAAACTGGTCAAGCTGTTCCAATTTCATTGGACATTAACAAAGCCTCCAATATGGTCCAGGTAAAATTTATAAAAATGCATTTTAAGATGATATTTATTGATTGATTTTGATTTTTTATCATGCTGCAATCTCTCAACTCTTAGCAGTTACATCACAGTGAAAACAAACAATAATTAAAACACACATAGAATCCAAATTTGTCAGCCTTCTGAGGCAGACCAGACCAAGAAATTGACTCCAGGGTAGCCAAAAATACTTATTTTTATTTAGACTATTTTATTTAGACTATTTTTATTTAGACAATTTTGTAAGACTGAGTGTGCTTTCCCTCCTCTAACTTTTATATTCATGTGAATTAGTGTGGTTCTAATACATTTTTGTAATTTTACCCCATCATTTGGATTCAAGCATTGCTTCACTTTTTGTTGCTTTAGTAACAAATCTTCCTTCTCAACATCAAAGTCATCATCTTTACTTTCCACAAAATTGCAAAAAGCAAAACTGAAATAGGAAAGAAAATAAATGCTGCAGGTTATATTACCACAAGACCTTTACTTTAAAAGCTTGGTTTTTAAGAATTTACTAAAAGCTATCAGAAGAGGGGCTTCATCTAATCTCATTGGAAAGCTCATTCTAGAAGTGATGAAACTACTGCATAAAAACAGCACCTTCCAGCTTCAGCTTGCTTATATCCTAGAAATCTGCAACAAGAAGAAAGATCCTCACTATACGATATAAAGGGCCAAGCTGAATCCAGTTAGATGAGATGTTTCTATAGCTATATTGGTGACAAACCATGAAGGGTCTCATAGCTTAACCTTAAAACTCTAAATTATACTTGAAACTGAACTGATATTCAGTGCAGGATCCACAATTTTTTTATAATATCCTTCCAGCATTGAGAAATTGTTGAGACATGGACTGCCACATTCTAAATTAACTGTATCTTTTAAATGAGTGCTATGCAAAATACAATGCAATAACCTGATAAAGAGGCAATTGACATTCCAGTTGAAGCTGGGCAAAAACCCTTTGCCACAGTCTTCACTTTCTGTTCAAATAGGAGTCTAGAAAGGTCTCCAAATCATGAACTTGTTCTTGGACAGGCCATGCCTGGTTCCTGTCCATCAAGGGATAATATTGCCTCCACAGAACAAAGAGCAAATTCATATTGCTTGGATTCTTTTTGAGCCCATTCTCTTCAATTTAGAGGCCCTCAAAACTTCCAGACATTGGGATAATTCACAGTAATAGCATTTCTACACAATTTGGGGTAGCAATGCATAATTGAGTATCATACTGATGATATCATATCCTGAATTGTTAGATGATCTGGTTTCATATACATGTTAAAAAAGGGGGTGAGAACTAACTTTAATCTCCAATCTGTGTAACTTTTCCAGTAAGATACCATGACTAGTGGAATCAAATGCTCTTGATCGGTCTAAAAGTCTATCACCATTCCAGAGTTACTATATCATCATTCAAGATGTAATACACTGTCCAAGGGAACAACATATAATGTCTCAGTCCCATACCTAGACCTGAGCCCAAGCCAAAAAGAGTTTAGATCTGTTTTGTCTGTCATTGTCATGTAACTGATCTGCCACCACTATCTCTACATTCCCTCAAAAGGGAAGGACAGAGACCAGAATATAATTAGTCACAGATTTAATAGACCCCCATTTCAGTAAGGGTAGCATCACATTGTCCTTCAACACAACTTGGACAGCAAGTTTAATGTTTCATGAGTTGACATTGGAGTTATCTTTCCATAGAAGCATTAACACTCACAGATCCACAAGACCACTCTTTGATCCACTTCCTTTAATAGCCAAGATGGACAGAAGTACACACAATATGTGATAGAGGATAGCCTAGAAAGCAGCCTGTTTACACATTCAATCCTCACAGAGAAAAATAAAAGCTGTAACCAGACAAGATGATGTTTCAGTGATCACTGCAAGGGCTAGACAGAAGTTCTTTGCAATGAATTCTTAAATTCATTAGAGTTATTAGCATGACATTGGTTAGTGGAAAAAAGGTCCATTGATGCAATAAGGGAAAAGTAACCTGACTTCCCTCTCTTATTGCCATAGTATAGACCCAAATGTCTAAGACACTTACCAATTCTAGACCCAAACCCCAAGGCAGGAAGTGTAAAGTTATATACAGTATAACATCAAAGGTGAGAGTTCAGCCCATGGACATTTTATTTTAAAGACCCCCCCCCAGAGATATTCATGCACAGATATAATGTATATCCCTACTCAAGCAATATATGGGTATATATGTATACACAGACACACACACACACACACACACACACCACTCTACACAGAAAGACAGACAAAGAAGCTGAATTAAATTTCCATTAGCTCTACTTTCCATAATAGGATTCCATTACCATTGGTTCACAGGTTTACAATTTCTTCATCCTTCATCCATATAAGAGACCAATTATATTATATTATGGCACTTGAGAAGGATGTCCCTTGCCTCCCCAAATCTTTAATTTAGCTCTTGAACCATTGGCTTAATCTGCTAGATAGTCTCAAAATAGTAAAGGCATTGTGGCACTCAACACTTCTACTTGACAAATTGTATTTGATAATGATACTATGGCTGTTCTTGATAATTGTCAAGTCATAAGTATCAGCATATTAATCTTAGTCTATTATATTCTTGACCTTGAAACATTACTCTCTTGCAAATGTATGCCTTGTCTCTTCAAAGTACAGTATGCCTTTTTGTTACTTAAAATACAACTTTCTATGGTTTTATTGTTGGTTTTAATCTTCTATATCAAGGATGTCAAATTGGATTTCTTCATGGGCTGGATCAGCATTGTAGTTCTTCTTTGCAGGCTGTCCAGGGGGGAGGGGGAAGAAAGGATGTATGCTTCCTGCAGCACCCTGCTGGCCAAAATGGGGCATGGAGGAGCCACGCATGGTCTCCCATGTCCCATTTTCTTCCTTGATGGCTTCCTGCAGCACTTTACTGGCCCAAAAGGGGCACATATGCCCCCTGTGCCCTGTTTTGGCTGCTAGAGGCATCACAGGCCGGTCCTTTGCTATTTTCAGACCAGCCCCGTGGGCCAGATTTAAGCTCCCTATGTGCCTTGAGTTTAGTATTTTATTATATTGATATTTAGTTTAATTTTTATTTTTTGAAAACTTTATTTTTCTCCTTTCTTTCTGTTCTGTGTGAACCCACACATTAGTATTTTTCCTGATAAAACAAAGCCCCTTGGGGAAAAGAATAGTGAAACAAAACTTCTTCCCCTTTTCTCATTTTTTACATCTACATGGTGATTCTTCCAGATTAAGGTCTATGATTTCATTATGTGCAAAATCTGCAGAGTGAGGCATAACCAAACATGATTTTTAAAGTGTCTTTAAGTTCTGCAACTAGCTTATGCTGAAATTTTCTTCTTCAAGGACACATTAAATTGTAAAGAACTAGGAAGGCCCTCTGTTTCTGTTGAATTACATTTGCTTATATTTGGCAGCCGAGTATGGTTAATATGTCAGAACATACACAAGCTGAATTATTTATAGGTATCATGCTGGGAAAAAAAGGTGGAATGCCAAGTGTGTTTTTTTGTCTGTTTAATCATTGTATTTTACAGCATTACTTGGTGTAGTATAATACAAACAATCAATTATATATTGGGATCCATTGTAATCTAGCCAATCAGTTGCTTGAAAAGGTCAAGAAATTGGTTTTAAAATTGGCTTCAGAAAGAATAATTTTAGGTGCAGTTGGCTCTTTCACAGGGCAGAGCAGGGCAGAGCAGGGCAAGGGAGCAGTGGCAGGGCAGGGCAGGGCAGGGCAGGGCAGGGCAGGGCAGGACCATAGTAAATAAATTAATGGATTATTTTCCCCTCAAAATCACTCTGTTTAGCCTCTCAAGGTCTTCAAGATGGGACAGCTCCAAACAATGATAAAACAAGAAAGATATTGTGCTACTATTCTATCTATCTGTTCTTCATGGGTTTTCTTAGCAAGAAAAAAAGAGAAATGGGAAACACCAGAGGTTATACATGGGAAAAAAAACATGGATTTCTGCTAAAAATCCATAAATAAAGTACTATAAAACAAAACAAAAACCCAAATCTTACTTGGCCAATAAAGGGACAACTTCTTTTTCATCAAGGCACTCTGTCTGAAAGCTAAGATAGGCAATTCACATTATTGTTTTCTACTTCTAGTTTTTCTTAACTTAATCATAACCACACAATGGCCTGTTCTGGACTGAAATTATCTATTTATAATGGGGGAAAACTAATACATCCTCACAGCTTTTAAAAATAATTCTGCAGGTATGGAATCTATCAACCAATTCTTGTGGAAAGGTTATTTAATCCCATGCCTACATGTTTCTCTGTGATCTTTTTCCTTAAAAAGTAACTGATGAAGGGTTTTTTTAAAAGTCACTGTTCTCTACAGAATGATTGCAATCAGGAAAATACTATTGTGTGCTTGCAATTTAATAAAAAAAGCAAATAGAAATAGAAGTAAAGTAGTATAATACAATTTGATGTACAGTTTGATTCGGATCTAGATTCAATAATTTATTCAGAAATTATTTAGAGGAATGACTGGTGTTTTTCTGAAGGAAATAGCCAAATATAAGAATTATTAAGTTGTATAAATAAATAAATACAGACAATATTGGCAGAGAAGTTAAAAACAGAAATAGCTTTGATTTTATACTTCTTTTTATATGACAGTGTATGCAGTAGTTTACTTATAACAGATGTTAATCTCAGAGTTCATTTCATAGAATGAAGATTGTTATAATTATATAAAGTGAGATGTTAAAATAGTCACAAAAATGTGACTTATATACAGTAAGATGTTAAAATAGTCACAAAAAAATTCTTCTGATGTTTGACATAATCCTGCTATATGCATTTCTAAAATGACACGTACGCATACCCAAATATATTTGCACATTTGTATACCCTCTACTCCAGAAAATCTTAATGGTTTGTGATAGTGCACCCAACTGTTCAGTAAAAACATTTTCAATAAATCCAATAAATCCCAATAAATTTAGAGTAAAACAACTACTAATTTGAACTTATTGTGTAAAAAAATGATACATCAGAGACTAAATGCTTAATAAAACAGAATAGTCTTCATAATCTTATGAAAGATTAGCGTATGTATTTATTTGTAACATTTATTTATTAGCAAAATCAACATCTTCATTTAAAGTTACATTTCCTTGAAATCCAGGTTCAAAACAAGTGTGATATTATACCTGGTCCTGAATAAATAGATCTCTTCTTTTTCTGATTGGAGTAATTTTCCCTTCAGAATCAAACCAGTTTTTTATGGATAGTAAGTGTTCTTCATTTCCATCTTTGGTCATATTGGTTCATATGAAAGATCTATTGGAATAAGTCATGGAAAATTATCACCTGTTATTGTTAGTGTTATATTTTCTTCTGATCCAGATTCAATTCAAATGTGACAGTGTCATTCAGAGTATTTTTGTTTTTTTGGTTTTTTTTTGAGATAGTGGGCATTTTATATTTCTGATTTGGCTCAGTTTTCTCTTAAAGAAGTACTATACATGTATTTCTCAACTTATGGCCACAATTAAGAGTCATTATAAAGAATGCCATTAAATGAATCACACCTGATGTTATGACCTTCTTTTACCACAGTCATTAAGCAGATCATGTGGTCATTAAGCAAATCCAGCTTCCCCCATCAATTGCTTCTGAGAAGCCCCTGGGAAACTTGCAAATGGCAATCATGTGACCCTGGGATGCTGCAACCATTGTCAGTCCATGCCAATTGTCAAGGGCCTGAATTTTGATCACTTGATTGTAGTTGTACTACAATAGTCATAAGTGTAGGGACTGGTCATAAGTAACTTTTTTCAGTGTTGTTTCAACTTCAAATTGTTGATAAACGAATGGTCATAAGTTAAGGACTGGCTTTGGGGGGGGGGAAATCATAAGGGGAAAATCCTCATTTAATATAGGGTGAAATTCCAGGTTTTCTCCTCAAGACACTTCCTAACATCACCTAATAGACCAGAACTGTCAAACTCCTGACCCATTGGCCGGATGCGTCACGTGCTGGCCATGCCACGTGACGCTGCCAGGATGACATGAGTTTGACATGCCTGTAATAGACCAATAGTTTCTCATTGCTGTCACTTGTTTTCTTTTCCCCCTCATGATTTTTTATTTTCCAACTATGCAATGCTTATTTCCAATCTCCATGTTTATGTTTATCCCCAGCAGCTGCAAGTGAGACAGGAACAAACAGATTCCATTTTCAGTCCTGGCCCACCTCTTTCATTGGTTCCTTTGACTCCCAGCTATTCTTTTGCTCTTCCTCCTCTGTCTCCTCTTTCTCTATCTTCCCCTCTTTTTAAGATTAAACTGAATGCCATCCATTTCTCTTCATCTGGTTATCCATTATTGAACCAAGCCTTCACATCCCATCCACTCTACCCCCGAATATCTCAGCACCAACAAAACTTCCAGGCATAAAAACAAAAACCAGTCCCACAAATAGTCACTTCATATAGTAGCATCTTAAAGAAAATAATTATATATTTGCTTAGGAAGAACATTAGAATAACATTTTTTTGTTTATCTTTTCTAAAATCTATGGAACATTCATGCAAATTGTTGTTTGTGTCATTCTGAGTTGAATTTTTGGGACAGCAGCATAGATGGAACATGAGGCAAATGGTACATCTCGGATAACTCTTCCACACTATTTTAGTACCATTAAAAACCCCAAGCATAGACATCATCACTTAAAGTTATGTTAAATATTATAATATTTATTGAAACATGCTTTATGATTTCCAAGGTATTTCCTTCTCCATCCCCCTGTTTTACTGCAGATTGAATAGATTTAATTGAGTAAAATTCCCTATAGAGTCTGGTAATGAATAAATTATCACTTTCAGCACAACTGAAAAAGAAGCACTAAAAATAGCTTTCATTTTATCTTGGGTATCAGCATTAATATTCAGTGCCTTCCTCTTCAACCTAACTGTATTGTGTTTGTGCCAATGGTATCTGTAGGGTGAAAAAAAGTATTTGTAATATCTGGGGTTTAGTTCATTCTAAATGGGAAACGTTTGCCATCTGCCATAGAAAAAGTTATTGGCCTTGTTAATGAAAATGAGCTATTGCACTTGAGGCCTGAAAGCATTTAAATGTATTCCTCCCCCCCAATTTTATTGTCTGTAGTTTCAATATAAAATTATTTTAGATTTTTATATAAAACAATAGAATTGAGACAAAGTCTTTAGATAGATTTGTATTATCAAGGATTCACATGAGCACACCTGTAATTTCAATAGCAACTTTGGGAAATGTGTTTCCAGAAAGATGATTGTTGAGGTAATTCCCCGTTAGGAAAATGAGCACATACAGAGAGACATATAGGGAGTAGTGTTGGAATAATGCACACACAGTACACAGATACACTGTACAGTAAATGTAGGTTTTTACTTCCAGAAAGGTTCAAGCAAAATCCAAAATAAGCAATCCAAAAGTCATTCACAGGTTAATCAGTCAATTTTTCAATCCAGGGATATTCCAGTAACAAAGTCCAGTGTCAAAAA
>BHFT01022915.1:0-32822 GCA_004320025.1 Laticauda laticaudata | reverse complement strand
TGCCGAATGCTTCTTTGGGAGCGATGTATCCTTTTTTTAAACTTGTGAGTTGCCAGGATGCCCTTAAATTGTGGTTGTTTCTTATCCTGGTCAGCCAAAACTTTCACTTCAGCGCTTTCTTCCTCCTGCACATTCTTTTCCAGTTGAGGGCTTCTTTGAGGCGGCCATTTCTGATCGCCGCTCTACCACCTTCGGGAAAGGGAGTTTAGCCACCTGGGGAGGAAAGATGCTGCTTTCCTCGACCCTGCTGGAATCTCCCCCGTCTTCACTGACCTCTACGGGGTGGCTTAGCCCTGAAGCCAGCTGGCTCAGGGCACTCCGGCGGCACACCCAGGCAGAAACCGTGCATGATCATGGGTTCCTGCCTGCCGCCGAAGCCCTGCAAATCAGAAGTCCCTGACAGTTTTCCTATTGACTCTGATTTTCAGAAGCCAGCAGTGAAAGTTTCAAATCACCATCATGGTTATGCTGTGATGCCATAATAGCAGGTTTGTTGAGGTAATTCCCCATTAGGAAAATGAGTGCATACAGGGAGACCTATTTGAGGGTAGTGTTTAAATAATACACACACAGTACACAGATACACTGTACAGTAAACGTAGGTTTTTACTTCCAGGAGGTTTCAGCAAAGTCCAAAATAAGCAATCCAAAGTCATTCACAAGTACATCAGTCAGTTTTCAATCCAGGGATAATCCAAATATCAAAGTCCAGTGTCAAAAAAACAGTTCAGTAACAGACTTACATTAAATCCAGTAATATCAGTCAATTAGAACTAATGGAGGAACGACAATACTTTCCAACAGAAGTAAACAGATACACTCTCTTCTGAGACTCAGACTAAGACAAACCAGGTTTCTGGCTCCATCTTATGGCCATTTGAGATTACAGTTTTCCATTTTCTTAAAGATACAGTTTTCAAATGTTTATCCTGGTTTATATATTTCTAACCCAAATAGCTGTTAGGTGACTCATATTCCTAACATGGTTGCCAAGCTCCTGAATCATGATCATGTGATTGCCACAACTGTGCACACCTGTTTTAAATCCCTATTATTCAGCACCATCATAACTTGGAATGCTCATTGAACAAGTGAGGACTAGCTGTACTGTAGAAAAATCCAAGAAATATGAAAAATTTACTGCAATTGCTGTTTCTCAGGTATATATTATATTTATAATGAAATCAAAGTTCAAATTTTTGCACATTTTCTCTTGTTTAAGCTATGAAGTGGGCTGAACTACCTTTCCTTTTGATGGGAAGTCCAGTTTTCATCTGTTTTTATTTATATTATTAGCAGAATCTTATATCAGGTTATTTTTCTCTATGTAAAAATTAACTGCCATGACTGCTAATAGAACAAGAAATAGGAATAAACAGATAATTCTTACATTGGTGAGTTATGCAAGATGGAAGGCTGAGCCCAAGTGTTTTTAACTTGCATAATGGCAACCTGGAATTAGAACTGAGCCCTTAAGTGGCCACATTTGCATATGGTTTCCACATTCAAAGTGGAAAAATAAAAAATGAATTGTTGTAGAGTGTCAAGCTGCACAAAGATCTTTCCTAGTGAATAGGCTTTTAAATGGCAAATATAATATCTGTTAGCATAAACATTGCAGATTTTGTCTATATATTAATGAGATGTCAGCTGGTAGGGAAGAAACATGAAAGGGATCCTTTAGTCAGGGTGGATATCTCATGTCAACCAGTGTGCAGCTCTTGTAGAAATCAATGCTTAAAAACATTAGAAACGAAACTGAAAAACAGGCTGACTGATTCAATAATGTTCTTTAAAACTATGTAGTGAGTGCACACTTGGGTACAAATTCAGTTACCACATCAGAAAAAGAAAAGGAACAAAAACAGACAAAAATAGAAGGGTAGAGTGACTTCTTTATTTAAAAAAAAAAACCTATGGCAGAACCCTGGTGCTGTTCTGTTTGGAACAAAGGAAGGTAAAGGGAAACATGACAAAAGTGCTGTGTTGAAAATCACATATATCTGAGATGACACAAAGCATTTTCTCTTCATCTCTTACAATATTACAATTCTGAGTCATTCTCTACACTGCCATTATTTTTCACCAAGTACATATTCATTGCTAGTTGCTATGTTAACAGCAACCAGTTTGCATGGTTTTAAAGGGAGACTGGATATAGTCGGGAGGATCAAACTATCAATAGCCCCTAATATTATGTTTTGACTTCTTGACCCTTTCTCTTCTTCTTTTACTGTATATACCTCTTAAGTACTTTTATGTATCCCATTTCTGCTACATTCAGCTAACTTTCTGCTTCTCTTTACCCAAACTCTTAACTACCTGTAACAAAGTAAGCGAAATAGCAGTCTTAAACAGTCACTTTCACTTTCAAACATTCATTCCTTACAAAAGATTACATTTTTTAAATTTTGTAAACTGTTTCCATTGATTTCCCATCTTTAATAAACATTGAACTAAGGCTTACATGTTTTTCTATTTAGAATAGTTTTTTATTATTTTTTACATCTAATCTACAATCCTTCATTCCATTTTTCCTGCCAGCAGAACTACCTAGGTGAAAAGGCAGGCATGTATGATATCACTTGGTTGTTTAATATATTTACAGAAAATTGTAATGAATGCTTACACATTAGTTGGAAATGCAAAAATATGCATACCTTTTTTATGTAGACAATTTTGTGTTGTTGATTAAAAACCCAAATGATTTGCAGTGAGACTAACACAACAAGGAGTTAGGATCTACCTTGGTCTTTCACATGTTAGTTTTCAGATCCTAACTCCTTGTTGTGTCAATCTCACTGCAAATCATTTGGGTTCTTAATCAACAATACAAAATTGTCTACATAAAAAGGTATGCATATTTTTGCATTTCCAACTAATGTGTCTAATGTCATTGCAAGCATTTATTATAATTTTCTGTAAACACATTAAACAACCAAGTGATATCACACATGCCTGCCTTTTTACCTTATCAATGTTGATTCACAAACAATTTCATTTATCCTCACGTTTTACTTCCATCATATATTATTCTCATTGTCTTCAGCAACCAATTTGCAATACCATATTATTTTTGTGTTCAATTTGGCTACCTTTGTAGAAGAGAAATATTCTTTCAATCAACAGGCACAGATTTAGTTTTAGTTTAGAAACATGTTAAACAAACCAAAGTTACTCTGTAAGTATAACCACAACAATGAATTAGAATTTCTCTAATTACCAATCAATGTATCTTTAACTTTTTTTAATATTTTCTGATCAAATATGACTTCTTTTTCATATTTTTTCTGAAGACATGAGCATTTATGGCATGTCATTCAAAATCTCACTGTCACTCCCTTGCCAGTCTCTAAAATATTCTTCCAGCATACCTTCATTTCAGTTTTATCCCAAATATCTTTATTACTTCTATTTTAATTTCATTCATCATATTGAAAACTATTTGTTTAGTCCTTTTCACCCACACACAAAGTACTTATTTCCATACAATTCATTCTATATGTTATGTGCCTCTTTTGATTTTAACATTCCCTTGCTTTATATACAACAATCCTTTCTCTCTATACACCATGTACAGTACCTTTCACCCCGATTTTTGTAGCAATTATTCTTTTTCAACCACAGCCTCTTTTCCTTCATCATACCTCTTTTTTGATATTTCCAACAATGCAATTCCATACATTTCTGAAGCACATTATTACATTCTTCTTTGCTTTTTTTCCAAGTAGCTTCCTTATCTTTTTTTTCCTTGAATCTATTTTCCAGTAACATCTTAATATAATTCAGTTAAAAATGGGAACAGAGTGAATACTAACTATATGTATACATCCAATCCATAGATTAGGATTTGTTATGAAATTATGCAACAATAAAACACATTTTTAGAAATATTACATACATTGGGTATATGTGTGTATGTGTGTTTGTGTGTGTGTTTGTTTGTTTTAAATGTATGAATGTTAAATAAACTTTTCTATTAAAAGAAAAAAAATTAAAAAAAGAAATACTAAATGCTGCACCTTATGAAACATTGGTCAGAACATGAAAAGGAAACAGCTTCTCAGAATAATGTTTAGTATGTAGCTTTAATATCATTGTTACAAAATTCCTCCAATTCCAAGTAACTTTATGAATTTTATTTGGATACAAGACTATTGAATTAACTAGAAGTGGATACTGGTGGTATTTGAATACACATTTACCTGGGAGCAAGTGCACTGGGATAAAAAGGAATACAAAATCACCAGCCCTAGTTTGTAAACCCCAAGGCCCTCTGAGATCCTGATGCCAAAATTCAGCAGCAATGTGACCAATTTGGGATAGAAAAAAAAACAGTGGAAAAAAAAACATTATAAATAAGGATGGGAAGGAAAGCACAAAATCTCTGTAGCAGAAAATAGTTTGGCTCCTCTACATTAATCTATGTTGGGTTTTCTTTCATCTGTTTCTTATAATGTATAGTCCAGTTTGCACAACATGCTAAGTTACAGTTTTTATAAGCAAGTTTTATTGATTACGGTCTCATTTGTAGTATTCAGATTTCAAAAATTATGTTTTTTTTAAAAAAAATCAGTGCTGGGTTTTCACATTTACATTTTACATTTACATTTAGCCAGACCTAAAGAAACCATATGCATACCTTTGTTTATTTGGTTCAGTAATCAGTATTAAAGTGCAACTCCAGTCTTTAAAATATCTATTACCAGACCTGGGTTGAGCAATCATTAAAAAAATCCAGATAACCACCAGATGGTAGCAATGGATCAGAGGTTTATTTGTTTGTTTTTATTTGTTTGTTTTTATTCAATAATTTATTTAACAATTGATTTATTTATTTACCTGCTGCCATATATTGTTTGTCCAGAAACCTCCCACCTACTACTAAGACATATAATAAGAAAAGCCTTCCTGGATAGGGAAATAAAATCTGAACACTTCTTAAATGTTATAAAATTATATTTGCATAGCTAGATAGAAGGGGAAAAAGAAGTCCTGTTAGAAAACAGAAAGTCCCAATTAAATTTATACATATGCCACTGTGACATCATCTGTTGGTTGCTCTGAAAATTAACATAAGCTTATCTTTATCTTAAAAATTCTGTTTCAGGAATCCATGAGTAAAAAAATAAAGCAAGAAAAAAGCCTTGGGTTGTTGTTTTTTAAAGACGTTTTCTAAGTGAGCTTCTTGAACAACAGCTATGAAATTACAGCAGTATGGTATGTTATTACTGCCTTTCAAGAATTCAGCACACTTCTAAATGTAATGCAGCCCTGTGAAATAAACCATTATCATGTTCCATACTAAACAATGGAGAACAGAGGCTTCAAGATAATGATTTGCCTAAATCCACCTGGGGACCTCAGTGAAGAAGCAAAATGTGAACCATTTAAATTCATAGTTAAAACATTCATAATATACTCCAATGTAAAAAGGATCTTTTTTGTGGCACTAAAGCTCTATTTAAAATATTTTTTCATTGTACTGAATTAGGAAACTAGGAAGCGTAGCCTAAGTCTAAAAAAAGGCTTAATATAGTTTAAAAATAAAGACTAACTCCCAAAACTAGATGCTCCAAAAATCACAAGTTGTCCGTCTGTATTTTACTCTTGCATGTTCTGCACCGTAATTTTGTTCCCCTCCATGAACTAAAACTTGCTGTATCTCTGCTATACCCACTTGGTAATAAATCTCATTAAATTCTCTGGAATTTGCTTGTTTCCCAACATTGTACTGTTAGACTCTTCAATCAAATGCCGCCTTACCACATGGAAATAAATCCCTCTTAATGCAACTGAGCTTATTTCTATAGGCAATACACTGAAGATAATCCGTAAGACAAAACAAAAGCAGGATAATAGTTTAAATATACTTGAAAAATCCAGAAGAGATTCAATACTACCATCCATTCCAGAGTGCTACTCCTACTAATGTTCGTGAATAGTATAACAAAGTACGTAGAAACTTTATAAATAAAATATTCCAAAATCTGGGTTGAGATGTAATAATGAGACTACTTTCATAATAGCTGTGCTTTTTATGCAACACAGTATCCTCTAGTAACAGAACCATAATTTACTGAATTAGCTAAGTGGCTTTAATTTCTACACCTTATAGAGTCACATCACACTGGCCAATTGCCAAAATGGGAACACTATGCCCTCCAAGTCTCTTCTGGAACCCTCAGAGTTTATGGCCCTCTGATCATGCTACTAAAAACTGAAGGCATGGTTTCTGCTATTTTGAGGTTTGATAGTAATGTAAGTATTAACACTTTCAGCAAACTGGCATCAACAAAACACCTGGGATTAAAACTTCCATCATCCCCTGCAAACTGAAAAGACAAGAAGTTATTGTCCAACATAATGTCTCTCAACTTCTGCAGCTTTTAAGATACATAAACTGCAGCTTCCAGAATGCTGCCTGGGGAATTCTGGGCATTGAAGTCTACATATATTAAAATTGCTGAAGTTGAGAACCCATTTTGAAGGTCAACAATAACAGCCAACACTGGGCAATAGCTTCTTTCCCTCTACATATCACTTGGGATTTCATCCCACAGTGGAAAATACAACCTTTCTGTTAATTTGAAAGCAGACCAGATCTTCCACTTTACTCAGTGTTAAATGAGACAATTTCTACTTTGCTATCCCTAATCAAGTCTGATGAACATTGGAGGAAAGAGAAAAATGGTTCTGTTTTCCAATTGCACAAGCCAGAAAAACAAAAGACAATGTTCTGAAAAAAAGTAGGTGCATTGGGATCTTGTCCTATGCTTGATTTTTTTAATGTGTATGAGGTGTGCCTCAGGCAGAGCTGTTGTACATCTGTGAGACAGGAAGAAAGAGACAGGGAAGCAAGTAGTAAGCAATGAAAACAGCATCTAAACTGTTTTTTTTCCTTTTCTCAAAGCTACAAAGTGACAGAGGAATTATGGGAAGCATGGAGCCAGTTACAAAAGAACATTTTAAGTGTTTTCCATCTTAACTCCCTTTAAACACGTTTTCAAAAAGCAACAAGAGGAAGAAGAGAAAAAGAGAATGGAATGATCAATAAAACATTCAAAACAGCCTTCCCACAATTGACATTTTACCTGAATATTTCATAGTGTATCGTCTACTTTTGTGTCTGTTGGTGTTACATGAAATGCAAAATCATCTTCTTGAGGAACAAACCAAACTAAACCCAGTAGGACTTACTTCTGAGCAATCATATACAAGTCTGTGTTTTATCTACAAGGAGCTTAGAACTCCAACTTCCTCAGAAATAGGTAACTAAATGAATAAAAAGACATCTAATATTGGAGCACAAGGAATTATTATTTTGTCATGTCATCAGTTCTAAATTCCAAACATATTTAATTCAAAATTAAACTCCATTAATACAGGAATCACTATGCCTCAAAAAGTTTGTTTAGAGTTCCTCTATTTTCAATTGACTTATTCTTTCACTTTCAGGAATTTTCAGGAATATATATCCTTATTATACTGAACACTGTATCTATAGAGAGTAGCCAATATGCCACATGAGATCCAGACCCTTTCTTGGTGGAAGTTGCTTTGTCAGGTTTAGAAAAGACAGTATCACTTTTCTCATTGCAATACTGACTAATAGTCCTGTGGTAGCTTTAGGCTTTAAGTAGCTTGCACAACTTAGAGAAAGAAAGAATCAGATTTATATCTTTACAGTAATGGTAGGCCACAAGAAAATAGCATGCCAATCAGCTAATTGATAGCCAGTGTCTCCAAGACAGCAATGGAAATGGCAGTGTCCATGAGCCTGATACCATTGGAGGCACTTGGCAATGTTTCTTACAGGCAGATATGGCTGTGAAGCAGCAGGTCTTTCTTGGGAGTGTTTGGTGGCCAGACTATTTTTCAAAAAGTGCCAGCAGCACAAGGCAACTTGTGATCCATGGGCATTATTTTGTGCAGATCTATCATAGAGATAGAAATAGTTACATACACAAGCTGACCGCTGGTGTTTCTTCCAGAGAGCTGGACAAGTTGTCATTCAGTCCAGAAAGATAATATCACCAGATTGGGTCTGTCTATATGTGTGTGGAAAGGGTGCAAAAACAGGGTGTACTGTAGAGGCCCATGATGATTTAGACTAGGTCACCAATCTTCAAGTGGATAATAACCACTTAATACAGCAGGAATGGTACACATAATGCATGAGGACTGTGCTGAATTTGAAGAGTTGGGAGTTTTTTGTTTTTTTTTTCAAATTGGTTTATACATATCTAACCATAGTTCACCTATTTCCTATCTTGAAACTATACTTCTGAATTTTCAATGATTATGATAAAAAAGACCCAGATGACTAATGAATCACAGGATATGAGCTGGATTCTGTGGTACTGCACAGATGCCTCCACTGTCCATGGGAATTAGGACAATGGAACTGAGATCAACAATATCAAAAAGGTAGAACCTGCTCATTGCTCATTCCTCATCTAGACTAGGAGGCTCACCTTTAAAACTCACCTAGTACTTCACGCTATAAAACTGTTGTGACAAGAAATAAGCAGAGAAATAACCCTCTAAGATCCCAAGGAGGTAGAATTAAGATAAAGGGAAATACCAGGCTGAAAGAAAAGGACTCAATAGTAAAGGTAATTGATGGACAATGGCATCTGCAGGGCCTTTTTATCATCTCTTTCATTCATCTCATTTAAATAATTCATATTCTATATCAGTATTCTCCACTTGCATCCCTTAGGTATCCTGGGACAAACCTCTAGAAGTCCTTTAAAGAATTACATTGTAGATAATGTGTAACTAGAATACTAGCACATAGTATTCTAGTTATACATTATCTTAAAAGGCAGTTGATAAGACTTGGAGCCAATTGACTTTTTTTTATAACTTATAGAATTGTCATGAAGACAAAACAGAAAAGAGAAAAATAATTAATTTTGCTTTTACTATTTTGGGAAAAAATGTAATCAAGAGTGGGAGGTAATGAAATATACTGATTTGAATAATCAGCTACTTTGGGTTCAGGCATTAACTGTTTGGTGGAAGACAATATCTTTAGAGTTATCATTTTAAATATGACTGTTTCATTCAGTTGCTTTTTAAAACCATAATCAGACAACAAGGAAGTTTAATGAAAATGTACTGTCATGTATATGAAGTAACTTAGCAGAATTAATGAAACACTGAAAGATCTGCATATCAAATAATCTTTTATAAAAAGGAAGTTTTATTTTGGATAGTTTTAGATTCACCAAATGTAATAGTCTCTCACTCTTTTCTTGTTCAATTGTCAGTATCTTTGTTTGATTTAGACCTCTTTGCCCTAAATAGGGGGCTGCTAAACTTAATTCTTAAAATGAGTGCAAGGAATATGCTAGATTATACCACCACCTGCCATAATAGCCAAACAGCATTTGGTCAGTTTAGGAAATGAAATAGATAAACAACAATGGAGCCGAACTCTGGAGACAAAGTCCAAAGTAGGGTCAGGACAATGGATAACAGAAGACCAAGAGGCACTAATATTTCCTAACATTTTATTGCAGGACCTTTCTGTTAGCTCTCAGGTGGAGGCAAACACTTCCTAGCCGCAGTGGAATTTATCGTGGGTTGGGGAACGCCCTGGGAATAACAGAAATCTCTGCACTTTTGAGGAAACTATCCAAGTTTGGTTGGTTTTTTTAAGGAAGCAGGATGGTGGGGCAACTTGTCCTTAACAATCTACTCTGAAACCCATCCCACCGGAAGTGGGATAAAAGAAAGAGCACCAGTTGCCTGTCGGGAAGGGGAGAGCGCTCCCAGAACTTGTTTTAAATCCGACTCCAAAGTGAATTAAAACTTCTTTCAGTATAAAAGGGCAGGTAACCAAGGCTAGAAGATCTTGAAATTCACATTTTCGAAAGGGGGAAGCGGATCCAGCCCCTTCTAGCCAGAAAGGGAAGCAAGAGCTGGCTGCCTTCGTTCCCCAACAGGAGGCTGCAGTCCCGCCGTTTCAAGGGGCGGGAGGCCCTGAGTAGGCAAGGCGGCGGCGTGACCTCTCGACTGCGAAGCCGTCCCTCTCGTTTCTTTCTCGCCTTGTCACGGTAGCAGCCCGGCGGCGTGAGGCACTGGAGCTCCGCCGGCTCCCAGCTGGACCAGAAAGGCCTCGTAGTTCCGGGCAAGGCAAAAGCGCCGGCGCATAGTCGGCCGAGCTCTGCTCTCGTCTTTCTAGAGGCGCCGGCGGAAATAAAAACTTACCTGGCGGGGGAAGCAACTGCGAGTCAGCTCAGAGCCGCCTGGGAAACATATACGCGGCTTCTTCCCCCTCAGTTTCCCCGGCGGGCCTTGGCTTTCGCTCGCCCGGCGCCCGAGCGCAATCTGCCCCGGAGTGGGAAGAGAGAAACAAAATAGAAACCTAGCGTAATGGCGACGGGGCAAGCGCCGGAGCCCCGGCAGTTGCTTTCAGATCGATTTACTAAACAAACTGAAACGTGGGTGGGGATGTTAAACAGTAACTAGGAACGCAAGGAAAACTGAAAGTTTTTGCTTTCCCGCATGTCGGCTGAGCTTCAGTTTCTTATGCCCAGGAGCCATTTCCCTCACGGGCGAGCTCCTGCCCGCCTTGTGCCCGACGTTCAACCTTGCTTTGGGCTGGAAAAACCCAGCGCCTCTGCTTCGACGGACTGCAACTCTCGCAGAGCTGCCACGCGTCGCAGGGGATAGGACTTTCGCGTTTAAACGAGATGTGCGTTTATTCATGGCGTTCTCTGAAATTTTAGTCCAAGTTGGTTTGCAGAGGGTCGCGCATTGCCGCCCAAGAGCCACTACCGAGGGCTGCAGGTCGTAGAGCGATCTCCCTGTGGGTCCTTAGGCGCCTGTCTGGTTTCTCTTTAGCCTTTACCCGTCCTGAAAGCAGTTTCCCGTTAAATAACCCAAACGCGGGAGGGTTGAGGAGGAGGAAGAACATCTTCGCTTCAGCTTCTTGGGACGCTGGTACCAACGTTACTCCAAGAAAATTGTGCGTGCAGCAGGAAGAACGCCGATAGCATCCTAAGGGCGTGCATTTATTGGTCTAAATTAAGACTTAACGCACAAACATGCACACACTAAACTGAACTTCTGTGTAAGCAAAGGTGAGATTTGACGGGTTTCGTCCAGGCTGGACGGAGCCCATTCTTCTGCCCATCTCCATTCGGAGCTAGTGGGCAGGAACCCAGATTCCGCAGGTGTCCGCTAGAGTTGTCCCCTGCCAGGGGTGGGATAAGAATAATTTGTAAGCGAATTACAACAAGCCGAGGAGAGGATTAATAGGATTTGTATCTGCGCAGACCTAGAGAGGTTGAACCAGATTCCAACGAACCTATTAATACCTAAAACCTAAGAAATGTAAATTATAACCTATTTTTTTTTAAAAAATCAGTTCCTTCATGAGATGCACATTTAAAAAGGGGTCAGGATACAGCTAAATCACACTGCTGATTGAGTGAGAATTAAACAGGGGTTTGAATTTCGTCTTCAGATTACCACTTGGCATGAGGATTTGGTTGAATGGGCGAGCCTTCCAACATTTGGCATTGAAAGCTTCTCTCAGGTTAACTTGCCTGGGTTATGCTGTGGTTATCCACACAGCCACCTAAATGACAATAGAGCTAGGTTTTTTGGCCATCTCGTCCTCATTTTTGCATCTCGGATGTGGTGGTCTTATTTAGTCTGATTCCAAAATTCAACCATTTGATTACCAACTCGATACAACATGGATAAACCAAGTAAGACTGTGTTAAAAAATAACTCGAGCACAAGCCTCGGTGAAACTTACAAATGCAGACACCAGTAAGCGAGCGTTTCGGTCCCCGTGCCATTGCTCTGACATGATTTATGGTGTCATCCAACCATCGCTGTGCCACCATGTCTGCCATTAATACATACTTTATATCGCTGGAGGGACACAAATGTGTGGCCCTACCTTTACACCTTTGATCATATCGGACCGGCTTCAACAGAGGCAAAATTACGTCCCTCGAATGCTTCAAAGGCTCGTAGCAGCTGCCACTTCGCGTTTTTCTTAAAGGAGCTTTTGGCGAAGAGGATTTAACATTGTCCTTATTTATCTAGGTACCGTACTAGTTGAGGGTCGCATTTCGGGGCGGTTCGCTCCACACCACTAAACACAAACTAAGCTAATTATATTTAGCGTCTTCTATGAACCCAACTTTTCAGCTGACTAGCTCAAGCTTTGGCTCGGAAAACTAAGGTGTCTGCTAAGGTGTTGCGGTATCTCTTCAGGGGCTGCAGAAGATTCTCTGGGGCTTCCCAAAGCAGGTCATGCCGCACCCATGCCAAACGGTATCATTTCCGTCCTGATGGCCAGGTTAACAGCATTCCATCCACCCGGAGAAATGCTCCGCAATTTGCGGCGGCATAAATGCAGACCAGTTGACGGACATATCCGAGAGCAAATGGGATAAAATGAAGAAAGTGAAAAGTCTGGCAAACTCAGACTTCAGAGTGTTTAGGTAGGCATTTTGAGCCTTGAATCCCCCCGTTCCCCCGCAATCCTAAATATTGTACAGAAACCCCAAAAAACCCGCATCTGAAATATGTGCATGGCCTATGTAAAAGGGAAGTGTGTTTTGCTTGAACGGAAAATAAAGGTGAAGTGTGCATTAAATACCTGAGTAGTTTTTTTTAAAAAATTCCCCAAGTGCTAATGAAGCAGGTTTTCCGGTCTAACAGCACTCTTCGTCTCCAAGTATTGCTGTGTAAGTTGGCCTAACCAGAAAACCTGCCTTGTCCGCTTTACGGTGAATAATCCCCCACACCCCACCCTCCCGTCTGTCTTGACTGAGCGGCAGCAGAAATTACTAACCGGAGCGGCCGCGGTAAACAGCTATTTGATCTCCACTGGCTGAATCTCAGTGACTGCCAGCGACGATTACCTGTGGTTTTGTTTCAAAATTAAAACCCGAATAGGCTCTTCTACTTTCGGAGGCGATTTAAGCAGGCCGGCCACCTCGAAGTTTCTTTGCATTCACCTGGGGTTGGGAAACAAGAAGGCGAAGAACGGGGCAATGAGTGGCTTGGTTTTTCTCCCCAAGGTGATCTTTGACTTATGTGGTTTCTTTTCCAATTTCATGGCGGTAAAGGCTGGCTGGACCCTTCTTGGGCTCCCTTAACTCGCTGAGCTTTACTTTCGAGTAAACACGTCTAGGAAGAGGCAGGGAAGGAAGCCGGGTTTAGAAATGGGATCCTTGTTTTGTTTTGTTTTTTAAATCTCTGCCTGTGGGGTAATCGGGCAATTAAGAATAATGCAAACTTCAAATCTTCTGAGCGTTTACTTCGTTGAAAAATATGAGGTTTTTGAAATGCATTCTTTTGAAAAGAACCTCATTTTAAAAAAGTCTTAATACAGATACAGACCATTTGATTTATTCAGGCCCTTGCATGGAGGTGCCGTCGGGTAAAATTACACTCTGCAAACGCTCAGAAACACTAGCTATTGTCGATCACTCTCTAACCATTGTTCTTAGAAATATTTCACAGATTTGCACTTGGTGTTAAGGGCTGTGTTCACACACCCCGTCGAAATGTGCTTTCGTAGCGAGGGGTTTTCGTCACCAACTATGGCTTGTAAACTGATTTATTCCTTAGCCCGTTGGCGAATTGTTGCTTATTTTACAAACCATTGTTAGCTGAACTGTGGTTTAGCTTAATGTATCCACTCAGCTAGTATGTGTGATAGTGAGATGATATGCTCTACATCCAGGCGTTCTTCACCAGCTACAAGTAGGATGAAATCTTATAATTTCCGGTGGATGATAGGAATAGCAAGATCAAAACTCCTGGAGGTCTCCATGTTGGGAAACGTGTGGGTGTTACTTTAAAATACGCCTTTTCGACCTGCGAATTACATCTCTTTCTCTTGCAGTGAATTAAGAAATGGGGAAATGGAAAAGCCGAGGAAGACCATTTGGAAAAATAAATTCAACCTCTGAAGCGGTTCCATCAGGATGTCTTTTAAAAGGCTACCTTTTCCTCTGCCCAGCTTCTGCCTTAGAATGCCGCTTCTAAGGTACTCTCGGAGAATATGCTACAAGCCTCCGGATAGCATTGGGTTCCTTTCGCATCAATCCCAGCCAAACTGGCCAATCCTTAGGTTCATAGGATATGCAGTCTCCCAACAGTGGGGGGAACTCTAAATCCCTTCCCTTCCAGTTTAATGGTGTTGCTTAGGCCTGACCGGTTTTAGTCATTCGGAACCGACACCAAGATCCTATACGTGGAGAGATAAACCGCCCCCTGATATCTATTTTTCGAGATTGGAAAGCCTGGGAGTTGGAGCGGCTTGTGGAGCGAGCGCCTTATCCTGCAGCACTTGAGCGCCTGAGTGGCCGAAGTCAAGCGGCAGAAGGCAGCCATCCGGGTGACTCTTACCTGCAATTAAACTCCACCTCACAAAGCTGAACGGTGGGCGGTTTGCATCAATTCATGCGAATGGGATTGGACTGCAAGAGCTCTGCGGCGGGAGGGTTGCTCCTTGCCTTCAGAAGCCCAAGAGCCAGCTCAGGGCCAATGGCCGAAGCAAAGTCAAAGCCTTCGCCTTTCTCTGATGATCACACCTCGAAAAGGGCTGCGATTTTCAGCACCAAAAAAAAATGTAATTTAAAAACTGAATGCCTGGTCAAGTCAGCCAAAAAATTCCGAATGGTGCTTGTCTTCCTTTGTTTAATGGGTTCGTAGGGAAAGGAAATCATCTTTTTTGTTGTTTTATTTCAAATGGATCATGAAATAAAATTAAATAAGGGTCAACGGAATATTGTGCATAACCTACACATCTCTGGTTCAGTTTCATCCGAAGATTAGTAAATAAAATACCGGGGAAACTGGAAGGGGCTGCGAGCTTTTCCCAAAACCTATTGATTTGGAAGGAAGTCCCCGAAAGAGTTGGCTTCCAAATTCCAAGAAATTGCAATGGGTTTTCTAAATACTCGGATTCCAACACTTCTTTCAATAACATCTGTAAAATGGCAGTTTAAAAAAAGAAAGATTACGGATTCTACCCAAATTAATCACCTTAATCGCCAAGCAATTCAAGGGAAAACGGGATCTTCACCGTCACCACCATCATCTCGGTTAACAGATGGACCCTGACGCGATGAAGATTATGATGATGTCGAAGTCCAGCTGTTAACCGAGTATGCTCACGCCGCCCTGTCATCATTTCGGATATTCGCGTGGCAGGAGTTTATAAGCCCATCACCCAGGATTGGGCAAGAAGCTGACATAAATCTGGGGACAGCCGCCCTCTTTTAACGGGTGAAAGCCCAGAGGGAAGCAAAAGCCGTGGATGAAGGAAGGAAGGAGGAGCGCCACCATTATTTAGCGCACGCAAGGCAAAGTCTTCAAAGAATTCCCCTCATCAAATAAAGTACTAGCCGTGGGGAGGGGAGGGAATGGTCCCTTTTCGCTCACACGAACGGAAAGTGGCTTTGGAGTATAGCTTCTGTTATTTAATGTATAGGTCGCTCTGAGAGTGAATTCCTAAACGGTTTGTAGGGCGTCTTATTTCCTTTGGTCGTTCCTTTCCGAAGGGACAAGAGGTCCCATTATTGAAGGACAAACATTGGTGAGCATTTCCTCGCGGCCGGGAGGAGGAGAGAAGCTGCCTGGCAACCCCCGCTCCCCATCAAACACACACACACACACACACAGAGGAGCGCCTGTTTCTTGCGCCTTGGCGCGGCCTCCCTGGGTAGCTGGTGTGGGGGCGCAACGCTCTCTCGAACTGTTTTGGGCTGCGCGAGAGTAAAGAATACCTTTGCTCTGGATGAGACTTGATTTCGAAGTCAGGTGGGCCAAGATGTCATTGCTCGCCCGGCAGAATCGCTGCCGGGACGTCATGGGACAAAATTATCCAGAGAGCTGAGGCGCTTACGGCCATATGTTCCGGCAAGGAAAGGTTTGCCAGATTTTCCTCTGAAAGTAGGTAGTTCCTAGAGGTTGGTTACTTCTATCGGATGTAATCTCCCCCCACGCCCCCCCCCCAAAAAAACAAAAAAAAGGGGAGAGGCTTGTGGCATTTGCAATAAACGGACAGTGGCGTGACTTTTGGGGCCTCACTCGCTTGGCCGCAACGGCCGAAGTGGCAATTGACCTTTTTTGAGGTACCTTTGGATTCTTCCCTGTGGTATCGTCGAAATGAGCCACCGCCGTAACCTTTTCGCCCACTGAACGCGGTGGGAACAGTCTCCCAGCCAGGACGGAAGGGGCGAATTACTAGGCGGCAGATAAGAGCCCCCTCCTTTTTTTTTATGAGCCCTTATCGCAGGTGCAATAAAGCCCAGGCAAAACACCCGAGAAGGTGCCTTGGCAACTATCTGCGGGAAAGTTGAAAGCGGCGATGCCCCTGGAGCCGGCCCAACCTTTTCTTCGGAAGCCGCGGGGGAAGGAGGCGCTGGAAACAGCCCGGGGCGTGAAGTAATTGGACCATCCGGGGTTGGCAGCGGG
This sequence comes from Laticauda laticaudata, assembly GCA_004320025.1. NCBI lineage: Eukaryota > Metazoa > Chordata > Lepidosauria > Squamata > Elapidae > Laticauda > Laticauda laticaudata. The sequence goes on along the minus strand of BHFT01022915.1, from coordinate 16,355 downwards.
GCCCTTGGCGTGTCTTCCCCCCCCCCCCCCCGCCCGCCCGCCCCGCCCAGGAGACTGACATAAATCTAGGCACAGCTCCTCTGCGTCTCAAGATATTTATCAAACAAATTAGGAGAAAACCAGGCATTTCTGCTGATCTTCCACGGTTCCCCTCCCTCGCCCCCCCCCCACCTCCGGGAACAAAGCCTGCAAGGCCACTTTAACGGCTCGCCTTAAACCAAATTCGGATCCCGCAGATGACGGGCTTAGAGCGAGTTTTCCAAAAACGAATTCGTCGAGAATCAGGAAAACAAGGCAGCTCCGTCCTTTTCCTACGCGCAGGGAGACAGCGCGCTCTGCAAGAGTTTGCATTTCAAGCTCGGCGCCCTCCAGATTGCAGTTCCCACAATTCCTTGCCATCGCCTCCCGAGCTGCGGTCGACGGGCGCGGAAGTCGATCCCCCGAACATGAGACCGGACGCCAAATTGTTCCACCCGCCCGTCCATGTTTTTTTGCTTTGTTCTTTTGAACGTCAAGGGGCACTGAATCCCATCGTTTTCCCGCTTCAGTTTTCCAAGATGGTATGAATGCAGCTGTTCCGTCCTCACGAGCTGCGAGGACCGGCAAAACGGCGCTTCTCCCTCGAGAATCAAAGCGCTTAGAGATCACAAGACTTAGAGGGATGGGAGGGTGGGGGGTGGGGAAGAAACCCGCCCCCTCCCCANGGGTGGGGGGTGGGGAAGAAACCCGCCCCCTCCCCACCCCAATCCCGCCCCGCCCTTCTTATCTATCGCCCTGGGATTTGCCAGGGCCCCCAGGGCCAATAGCAAGCACTCCGTTCAGGAAGACCGGTTTCCTGAATAAAATGGAAGCGAGCCTGCGTTTGCGTAAGTTGGATGCCGCGCATCTGAGCCCGGGAAGAAGAGAGAAGCTGCTCCATTGGAAGGAGCCCCTGTGCGCGCTTTCCCGTTGCTGGAAGAGCGAAGGGCGCTCCTTTCAATCTCTATAAATCGCGAACTGCGGAAGTGAAACCGTCGAGAGAGGCAGTTCATCAGCCTCAAAGCAGTAAGTTCAAGTGTGACCGGAGGGCAGGCGAGGCGTCCCCACTCCCAAGCGCGGTTGAGGCTCGGCCGTCAAGGATATTCGCAGACCTAGTCCTGCCATCTCGTGGATAATCTTGCAAACTACAGGCCGGCTTTCTTAAAAATAATCCATGGCTCGAGAAGAGCTTTTGCCTGAAGAGTGAGAGGAATTACTCGGGACATGGGCAGAGCTTCAAAACCGTGAAAGAGTGAAATGGTGAAGCCTGATGGAATATATGTTACTTTCTTCAAGAGACCATGCCGCTCAGGATGCATAGGAGTTTTATTCCTTGGCTTTGTAGGAAGTTGGCACCCACCCCTTTCCTAGAAAAATGAAATATCTTGGGAAATATTAAAAAGGTAGAATATTTCCTCAAAAAAAGAGTAGACATTCAAGAGCAGAAACTCACCTCAGAAGCAGAAACTCACCCCCACCTTTGTTAATGGGTGGGCCATTAAGGCCTGGGTCAGAACACTTTACATAACAAAGATCTCCAGGTAAAACTATAGCAATTGCCCAAAGCCCTTTCAGTGCATTATCCAGCAAGGTTCAACCAAGCCTGGAATTCAGGATAGCTTACAAAGTTGCCCCTGCATGGCCTCATGGGAGTCTGACAACAAATCAAAATACAAGCTCCAATTCAAATCCCAACAAAGATTATAAAACACTGGCACTCTCAGCATATCCTCACCTTGAAGCATGTGATCATACTTCCTTTTCACTCTGGAACTCCAGGCCATGTGGTCCTGTCCACCATTAAACCTTCCAAACAGCCTCCATGTTTCCAGTGTCTTTTTCCCCACTTGGAACTGAACCCAGAAGGATAATTCTTCCAACAGCTTATATTTGAGAAATAATAGTAGTAAGCGTTTTGGAGTTAGACTACAAAAAGAAATCTTCTAAATTGCATTCAAAATACTTGTTCAAAAAAATAGTATGTTTTATATTCATCTGAACTTTCACCTTGTCTTGTTTCTCATTTAATATACAATTACCTTCATTATAAAATGTTAAATTGTAATCAGAAGTGTTGTTTTCAATCCGAGATTTATATTTAGTGTATGCAAATTTTCCTGCCTTACCTTTTTGCCAAATACAATTGTAATTAAAACTAAATGAAAAACTTCAAAGTGTTGAAGCATAATCTTTTATTTCCAAATGGGTTTCTGGGCTCCATAGATATTATTAGGAAGAAAAGTTGGAATTACACCCTAGTGCAAATATTCTATCGAGGTGCAGGTTCATGCATTTGTTGTAGTTTTTCACTATTTGTGGTTGTACTTCATTTCCCCTGTGAAACATAAACCATCTTGAACATATGCATTCATTTTCAGATTCATACTCATGATTGAGAGCCAATGAGTGGTGGTAGCAAAAGTTTCAACTTGGATGCTGTGAGTTTTAGTTCCACATTAGGTACAAAGTCACTCATTTCAGTCCTAGGAACCACTTCTGAAAAGCTCACTGAAAAGAAAAGTACATGCTGACTTGGAGACAAACAAAAAACTTCAAGACTTATGGTATTATACAGCCTGTTTAATATTTACTGAAAATTATTTGGGATTGCACATATTGTCCGCATACAAAAACACACCCATTCACTTTTTCTGATTTAGGGTTTATGGGTAATAAGGGAAAATTGGGCATATATCACAACATATGGAAAAGCAACCACAACCTTCTCCCATAAGAAATTCTTATCCATGTGGATGTAAATAAAATGGTTTTCAGGCAAGGGGTCACAATGTGAGCAGGCCTTCAACATTTTTGTAATAATTGCAGGAGTCATTTAATAGAGGCAAACTGCTGCGGATACTCTCTGCCTGCCCTGAAACTTTTTATTTGTCTTCCTCAATTTTTCTTTCTCTTTTTTCCCCCAGGCTGATGGGCACACAGCTGTAAACATAGCACTAGAGTACAATTTAGGAGAAATATAAAAATAAGCATTGAAAACATGGTGATAAGGGGTATTTAAGAAGTATGTGTAGTAAATAAAGAGAATATCAAAAATGGATAAATAATAAATGAATGTGGACAAAATAACTCAGATTAAAGATGCACATAGAGAGAATAAATTAGGATTAAATTTGCCAAATCAATAAAGGCATATGAATAGGTTTAGAGCAGAGTTTTTCAGTCATGCTAATTTTTAGGACAGGTAGACTTCAGTTCCCAGAATTCTCCAACTAACTATGTCGGCTGGGAATTCTGGGAGTTGGTCCACCTCTCTTAAATTTGCCAAGTTTGTCAGTAGTTCCTTTATTGCCATCAATCATACCTGAACACACCAAATTCAATATTTGGTATCTATTGCCTTTGGAAAACAGGAAAAATATAGCTGTCAATTTTCTCACCTGAAAGAAGTGATTGGTAATCATTGTCCGTTCTAATGGCAAATAACTTCTTAGATGATTCTCTTTGATATCATAAATTATATTAAAGTAGTACTATAAAAACAAGATCCAGTAATTTCAGTGATTTTTACAATAAAGTTCAGCAGAAAGTATTAAATGTCTTTGTAATTAATGTTTCAAATTCATATCTGAATATACTTTGGAAGATTGCCAGAAATGGACTAGTTTTTAAGGTTCATAATTGCAACATGAGGAATGCAATGATGTTTCAATTCATTGTTAAAATCTTATATTTTATTTGGCACCCTTTTTATGGTGATTCTGCAAAACATACAATCAATCAGATAAGGTAAAGCAAAATGCATAGTTTTGTTTTATTGTTTGTTTCTTTTTTGGTGCCTTCCAGTCAGTGTTCACTTCTGATAACTGCCAGAATAAGTCCCTGCAATTTTCCTGACAAAGTTTTTCAGAAATGGTTTGTCATTGCCTCCTTCCTAAGGCTGAGAGAGATCAGTATCAACCAAATGATTAGGGCATTAATATACACATACACATACACACACATGGTTCATATTTTTATTACAATAATCCTGTGGGTTGGATTATGTTATAAATGAATTATTGATCCCAGATCAACACATCTTCATTATAGATGAGCAGATCTAAGTCTTACTCAGGACATCACACAGGTTTTTAACTGCTGATTAAGCTTCATATAAAAGTATGTTTGTTTGTTTTATTTGCACCCATCTTGCCACAAGTTGAGTCTCAATAATACAGTGAATTAAAATGTGCTCTTCTATTCACTAAGTTTAGAGATAAATGCTATATCTTAAGCAATCTAACAAAAATCCCTTACCCTCATATCCACATAGTATAGAAGTAAACATTCTTAGATTTTATAGAAGGGTATTTTTTTTAAACAGACAATCAATAATGAATTCTTGGCATGCCAAAAGTACCTAATGAGAACTGGATAGGCTTAGTAAGGAGTACTGCTTGGAAATGGGAAATGGGCAAGGCTGGCTGGACCTGTAAATGATGGTAATCCTTGTGTCCTTCAAACAGCAACTGGGAAGTATTATTTATTAAAAGATCTGCAGGATGAAAAGAAAAAAAATAGAAAAGCAGCATACCACAGAACCCCTCTTCTTATGTACCCATTCAATTTCACCAAATGAAAATACTGCATATTTGTTACATATAGGGACTACAACTTCAGAATTCCCAGCTAGCATGCCCTATTGGTTATGCTATTTGACAAATCAGAGAATGGTTATCCCAATAAATCTGATAATGCCAAATTGGAGAAAGCTATGCTACCTCTGTAAAACAGCAGTCCCCAACCTTTTTAGCACCAAGGACCGGTTTTGTGGAAGACCATTTGCTCATGGATTGGAGGGAGGGAGTAAGTTTTATTCACTCACCCACTGCTCACCTTCAACTGTGTGGTCCAGTTCCTAACAAACCATGGACCAGTACCAGTCAGGGACCCCTGTTGTAGAACACAAGTTATTATTCTTGCTCCTTTGGGAAGCTAGGAGAAAGCTGAGCAGTAGAATCAGGTTTAACCTCCTTTCCAGAATGGTACAAGGCATCATGCAAAATTAGTTTAGCTCAGTCTGCTGTACATCCATGCTATGGATCCATGACAATCATGCTTTGAACAGAGGGAACAGACAATCAATAATGATATATTTTAAGAGTTACAATAGCTGTCTTCAACCTGGTATCTCCTAGATTTATTGGACTACAATTGTTACCATTCCCCATTAATGGTTGGATATGATTCCCCCCCCCCCAATGCATCTGGAGAACANTATGATTCCCCCCCCCCCAATGCATCTGGAGAACATGAGGTATCCTCAATCCTACACATAGCCACCAGTGTTCATAAAGGTGAGAGTAGGTGATGGTTATTTCTTCAAACTAACACAAGATGGCGATATAAGCTTTCAGTTCTTGCACCAGTGGGGCAAAAGAGGAAAAAATCTGGATGATGCTGATAACATCATTGTAATCTGAATAGAAAACTGTGATTTGAATAAATAATAGCACATTAGAAAATGTCACTGACATTAAATAAAATAATAGCAGAACTGTTTTCTACACCTAACTTTTTGTAACTTTTTGTAGAGCATATTGCCCTACTGCCAAGAAAGCAAATCAGTAGAATATGAAATACTTGTTTGTGAAATGAGTGCTATATACATTTGACAAATGAATAAATAATATATATGGGCAATATGAGAAAATAAACATTGGCTCATATAAAATCTACTATTCCCTTCCAGATTGATGCACCAATTAATAGGCTTTCAGAAATCTTCCTCAATGTTGTATCCTTTTTTAGAAGTGAAACGGTTAGTAACTACATCTTTTCAATAGTAGTATTCTAATTATGGACCTTCCTCTTTATTTATTCCACTGAGGTTCCAGGTTGTAGGAAACAAGGAAAGTAGGAAAGCAAAGCCAGTCCTGGATAATGTGTGCATGGGATACTATTAGAAAATCTCAAGACTGCAATTTAGAATGAAGAACTGAGGTGGTGGGATGGAGAAGGCAATGGCAGATAACTTCCACACTAAGGAAGGCAAATATATGTGTCCCAGGATAATATTGCAGGATTCAACCTGGGTTGGTCACCAGGACCAAAGATCCATCCTCAGGGAACTTCTCTCCAGCAGAATGTGACATATTCTGTTAGAGAGAAGATCCCTGAGGATGGCTCCAGCACAAGAATAAAAGCTTTGAAGACTAAAACTCTGTTCTAATGTCTGACCCATGTTGTCTCCTGCAACTTTTACACTGTTACCCAACATCAAGAGGGGTCTGGTAGAGAGCATCTTCTAACTAACACTTTTTTTAAAAAAAAGACAAAGCTTTGTGAACTCATGTGCATGGAATAGTTAAACAGGAATGGGATTTGAAAAGGGACCGAGGCAAGGGAGAATGGGGGAAGGGGCAGCTATACAGATAAAGGTTACCAGAGAAAAACTGAAAAACAGCGTAGAGAAATAAAGTTGACAAAACTTATATCAGTCATGCCACCGGTTGTGTGAATTGTTAATGAGGGTTAAGCTTGAGATTATGATTCATTTGGCAGATGGTCTTCCAGTGAGTTCTGGAATGACCAGCACATCTCTTTGAGGAAAGAATAAAGGTGACATTTGACCTGCCAAGCACAGTGAACCAAAATCAAGCACAGACATATTCCAAACAGAATAAAGGGAGTTAAAAATGAAGGCAGGTGTCTTTGAGGAGCCTGAAGTAATGAAGCTTATATTATAAAAATGCCAATGTTGTGAAAATAAATGTGAGAAGAAACCTCTGCAAGTCCAAAATTCAGTTTGAGGCAGGACTCAAAACAGGCCCTGTTTTCCTGTACTATGAACTTCTATGGAACATGTAGTAGATGATGGATGAAAAAACTATCTTTGTGCATGTACAGATTGCTTTGCTGCTCCTTTTTGGCTGTTATGTAGTTATGACCTCCACAAATAGTATGGATCTGAGTGCAGGACTTTGAAAGTGGGTTGTATTACCTTTTATAACTTTCGCAGTTTCAACAGCTATAATTTGGGAGTTTATCCCTGGTGGGAGTCAGTATTATAGGTTTTACTAGGCGTGAACAAGTGTTCTAAGAAAGAATACAGCATCGCAATTGAAAATATATTTACTGACTGAGTACACAGAGGACAGAAGGGGAGCAGGACCACACTTACCAGCCCTATCCTCAAGTGGAAAATGAAGCGAGAACTGTAAACACATGAAGTAGTGTATATGCAGTCTTGTATACTAAGGTAGTAGAAAGAACCCTGTGGTCTCTCTCTCTCTTTGCCTGAAATGCAGACGGAGAACTTCTGCAGATAAGCTTTTGTGTTGGTGCAGCTTTTTTTGAAAATCCCTTCCAGCAAAACTGGGATGGGATCAGCATTCAGTGCAGTAGTGTTGAAGGAATGAATGTCAAACCTCACAAGGTTACAATATCTCAGAGATGTCAATGGTCTTGTGTTGATTTCAAATGAACATTAGTCCATTCCATTTTTGTGAACTGGCATAAGGTTGTCATGATGATGTTTGTGTCTTTGCTTGGTTTTAGATTGCCTTCATAAAGGAACTGATGAATCTCTGATTCATCACTAATCTTTATTGGAATAAATCATTCATATAAATTATTTTATCTATGGAACAAGGAGTTGGTAGAACTGCCAATCCTCAAGTCAATTCTTGCTCAGTGTAGATTAAAATTCTATAAATGATAATTTTTATCCATATTTTTATTAAGCAAAATCTTAAAGTGGAAGCAGAATTTTGCAGCATATTACATTTATTCATCTATTCCTTTATTTTTATTTCATTTCTCTTGCTGCCCATTTCAACAAGTAACTTTGGCGATATATATTATGTGAACAATGTGCAGCATACATCATATAAATTATATCAACTGTTGTGTATTTATCCCAGAAAGCACAACTTCTGTTGCAGAAGATAGGAGAAGATAGTGTCTATATTTGTTCATTCATTAAACCATAAATCAATCATTTTAAGACAGACAGATAGCATTTGTGGACAAATTGAAATAAAATGGTCAATTGCCAGGATAAAATCCAGACACAAAATCTTGCAGTTTGAACCAACAAGGATTAAATTCAAATTAGAGACTATAAAAATCAAAACAATCTCGACTGCTTTTCTGGTTTGCTCTCTGAATGAGGCCCTTGCACAGCTGAAATTAGTTGAACAATGTGTAACAGTTTCCTAAAATGGAACCTGTTGGTTTTAAAATGGAATCCAAGGTAGCCAAGGGTTAGCAATCATATCCAAAAGATTCATTCCAACAATAAAAATGCAGGAATTGTTTCCTAAAGTCTTAAAGTGGGCCTTTGGAAGAAACAGTTCACTGTTCATTTGGGAAATATTATAAAAGCAGTTATAAAAAGAGCTGCAGATGTTCCATTAAATGGATGGAGTTTTCTCCCTCAGGACAATTTGTCCCTTTCTTTCTAAGTCAGGGGAACTCTGTTTCCGTGGAATGGATAAAGAAGCAATCCAGCAAATGTAAAAGTTTCTTTCACCTTACCTTGCATGTGCATCTCCTTTAAATTACAAATAAATCTCATCAAGAGAAAGGTAATAAGCTGGAATCCTGGTGAGCATTTTACAATCTGGCTTCTGGTACCTTGGTATAAAGGCTAGAGGTTGCTGTTGCAAGCATTTTAATATCCACACATCTTTATATACTATTGTATTTCATGGCCTATATTGAACATTAAACTTCTGATGTCTTATTATCATGACAAGAACAGAAAATAGTACCAAACCAGGGCAATCTATTTTCATGACAGGTTTGCAGCATGCATGAGGAATAGCAAATATAAGCCATTCTCATTACAGTCTGAAGACTGTAATCTCGTTGTCCTCCAAGGATGTCATTCCTGGGGCAATCATCACAGAGGGATTTTTAAGGATCATATTTCATATTTCTAGAAGTTCTTGAGCAACCCAGTTATCAGTTCCAGCTACTTCCTTAAATGAATGTAAATTATTCTTGCCAAGTCAGTTCAAGAAATACTTATCAACCGTGAATAATAGCTCTGAATATTTATGAAATGCATAAATACTTCAGAAATATTAACAACTTTTATCTGTAAAAGTCAGATTCTTCCAATCACATTGTTTGATGTGAATACAGATTTTAGTATAAAGCACTTCATTTTTTATTCAGAATTGCAGATTATGTATCTATGTATAAATAGTCCCCGAACCATTAGTTTTCATTTACATATGGAAAGCTGATGACGATGCTTAGAAGTCACAGTGAACAGTCAAATGTCCTTTATTCTTGGGAGTGTTTCATAATGTTTCTGTGCCACATGGAACCTGAAGTGGAAAGACATATTTATATGCACATTTATTAACTGAAATTAAAAATCTTGATTGGAAGGTACAGGTAGTCCCTGAGTTACAACCACAATTGAGCCAAAATTTATGTTGCTAAATGAAACATTTGTTAAGTGAGTTTGCCCCATTTTACAACTTTTCTTGCCACCATTTTTAAGTGAATCATTGCATATGTTAAGATAGTAACACGGTTGTTAAGTGAAACTGGATTCCCAATTGACTTTGCTTGTCAGAAAGTCGCAAAAGATGATCACATGACCATGGGACAGCCATCATAAATATAAGCCAGTTGCCAAGCATCTGACTTTTGATCACATGACCATGGGAATGCTGCATCGGTCGTAACTGTAAAAAATGATCAGAAGTCACTTTTTAAAATGCCATTGTATCTTTGAATGGTCACTTACAATGGTGAACCATTGTAAGTCGAGGACTACCTATATTTTAAGCCCTTTTTGAAAAAAAAAATTCAGATAGATGAATAAAATATTGAAAAAGAAGCTGGAATAGTGTTCACACTATTTATTTATTTTTCACTTTTTCACCCTCGTGTTTTCATGAGAAGAATTAGAGGGAGGAAAAAATTCTAATTCAGTTCTAATTCTAATTCAAGATAAACCTCACCAAACTCGATTGCAGGAAATACAACTTTAGCAACATACAGAATGCACAATACACTACCTGACTCTGTGGTTTCTCAAAAATTCTCAAAAATTTCTCAAAAATTTCAACCTTGTCTACTGTTGACCTCACCCCATTCCGAAGAGGTCTGTAAGGGGCGTGCATAAGTGCACCAACATGCCTACTGTTCCTGTCCTAATGTTCCCTTTTATTCTTATCTATTTCATGTATTAATAATCATGTTTATACTTATATCTGTTATCTAATACATATTCGACAAATAAATAAATAAAATGAATCTTCTTAATAGTAGCATACTTCCACCATCTCTTCGCGAAAGAAATTGTGCAAAGGTTACAGTGAACAAAAACATCACTTGATAGCTCCATGAAGAGGTAAATGAAGCAGAATGTTGAGGAAGAAAAGTTGGTGTCACCTAAATCTTCCTAGAATTCAACACCTGTCCTTCTCTCCAAGAAATCAACATAAGCTTTTCTCCCCAAATCTTGAAATGAAACTGTGGAACATGGACATTGCTGTTGTCTGATGACAGAAGGAAAGTATTTCACATCCATGGTTGTGACATCCAGATTTCATCTTTGTTCAACCAGGACCCACTGAAATTGATGGAGATGTATAGAGAAATACAGGATTCCTTGATTGTGACCATTTGATAAATAAATAAATACAAAGACATTACATCAGTGATGGGTAGCCTTTTCGGTCCTGCATGCCCAAAGCACACGGATGTACATCCCCAAAATGTAATATGCGGCCTCATGCATGCACACTGCATCCCCCGCACATGCATCCCTGCATTACCCTGCCCCCCACACATGCATGGCAGAGACCCAAAGACCAGCTGACCAGCGGAGTCACACACACGCATGCTGAGCTGAGGTGATGGCTCGTGTGTCCACAAAGAAAGTTGTGTGCCACGTCTGGCATGTGTGCCCATAGGGTCACCATCACGGCATTACATGCAGCCAGTGACTGTTTTAGTATGGTTTGTTGTCTTCATAGTGGTTAATCTCTTTCTACTTTGACAAAAAATGGAAACAAAATTTGTAGTCAAGTTGAATGAAAACTTTAGGAAGAAAAAATTGTTTTTTCAGCACAGCAGTAATATGAAGCATAAGTAAATGTCAAGAAGAGTGATAAATTGGGGAAAGCGTACACAATATTTTCATCATTTTAGAAAAGTTATCCCAGTCAAGTCAGTGGTGTGCATTTCAAATAATAATTCACCACTGCTATGTGATCCCTCATTTCTTATATAGAATTTAGAAATGAAAAATATAAAAACAAAAGTTCTACATATGACACAAGAGGAGAAATCTACGGCATAAGCACAAGATGTGGCAAGAGCAAAATGATGTAGCCACCAGCTGTATTGACATGCAGAAAGTGTGGACAGAAATGGATTGAAAATACATCACTATTTCTCATTTTGTTGGACTTTTACCAGTTTCCTTATTCTGCTATTTTATTGTAATGACTGTAGCCAACCAAGATTCATGTAATATTGTTGAGGGTTGCCTCTGAAATCTGGAAAGTCTGCAAATTTATTCTTTCTGCACATCAGGTTACTAACAATAACATAACAGTGACCAGTTATGTAAGATTGGCGTCAGCAGAGTAGGATACATCAAAGACCAAAAGAAATGTGTTTGTATATGTGTGTTTGTATCCAATAAATCACATATTTTTAGAACTACCCCAGAAATAATTATTAAAGACACCAATTAGAGTGCCAAAACATTAAAAAGCAATGCTCCTGGAAAATGGAAGACAAATTTGTAAATACATGGAACACCCTACATTGTGATGACATGGCAGTATTGAACTTCACAATTTCCATGAAGCAGAAGAAATAACAAACTATGAATCCTAAGCAAAGGTTATCAAATCAAATAATGCACGACACACCCAGTCAAAGTTATACAAGCTGTTAATACAGCTTATATAAGAGTAATATAAGTTATATTAATTACACTGGATTATATAATTATTTCTAATCTTCTTAAATCATATATTATTGGGAGGAAGATTTGTGAGCCAATAAAAGGGTGTGTGTTTTGTTTCAACTACAAAAAACATAAAGTTTGCTTGGTGATTTTGTTGCCATAGACACCTTCATAAGGCCAAATTAATAGCCTGTTTTGTCTGCTGTCATGCGGAGTCTGAATGACTATTGCTCCACAGAGTTTGTTTATTAGGGTTTCTACATACGGTACACATCTGAAACTTGTATTTGCAGAACTTTTTCCATTTTCTAGAGACACAGATGCATTGTGTGACAAGACCCCATTAACCAAGTATGGAAATGAAATGGAAATCATTTGATGTCTGCCCAGTATGGAGCATCATTTATTTTGAAAGATGGCACTGAAAATGTTTCAAAATATATTGTTTCAAAATGTATAAACCAGAAGCCCCATATAAGAAACAAAAGTGAGATTTCCAGAACGTCTAATTTTGCTGGTATTGAAATTTTATCATTCTTACCTTCTGATCCAAAACGCCACAGAGATGCAAAAGCCATTCTATCGTTATCTCTCTGTTCCTTTGCCTTGTTCATTTAAAGCTGGGTTTTAAAAGGCCTTTCAAGGTTCTCCCACAAATATGGTACACGAACAGCAGAATTATTTTTCCAAATGTCTCCGTGGGAGGGGAGGGGGGATTCTCCAATGTCTTCTCAAAAGCAGGACTCTCAGAACTGGTATTCAGCAGGTTCTGACCAGTTCTGGAGAACCAGTAACAGAAATTTTGAGTCATTCGGAGAACTGGCAAATACCACCTCTGACTGGCCCTGCCCCCATCTATTCTCTGCCTCCCAAATCCCAGCTGATCATCTGAGCAGGTTAGTGGGGAGGGGAGGGAATGGGATTTTGCAGTAACATTTCCCCAGGAGTGGGGAGGGAATGGAGATTTTACAGTATCCTTCCTCACCAATCCACACCCACCAAGCCACCCCACACCCACCAAGCCTTGTCCACAGAATTGGTAATAAAAATTTTTGAATCAAACCACTGGCAGGAATTCCACTTAACTGCAACAATAGCATTTTATGCTTCTCCTGACATATCCAACTCTCACTTCCATATAACAAAATAAATAGACTAGTGCTCTTATACTCAGTCACTTTCATTTCTTTCAGTAAAAGTTTATTCCTTGCACAAATCACAAATTACTCACAAACTTTGCATCAGTATTTGCATGTTTCAAAATTTCTCCATACTTTATCTTTAGTCAACATTCTGCCAAAGTACACAAATTCATCTATTTGCCATAGGTCTTTGCATTTATGGATAACTTTATTGCACTCCATTTTCTGTATCAAATCTAACTACATTGTTCCTTTGATATATTAATTTTCAGTACTATACTCTTTAGGCATCATTCAATTTATACCTATGACTCTTTCTGCAAATCATTTGTGTCCTCAACGCAAGGTATCACTTGCATTCAAAAATATGCATGCATTCAGGCTGCCAACCATACATTTCTGTCACCACAAGTGATTCTTTATCCATTAATATATTAAACAACAAAGAGAGCATCACATATTCTAGTCTTATTCCCTTGTCAATGCTGAACCATTTGCTATGCGTTCATTCATTTTCAATGATATTTTCTACCATTGTACACAGTTTTACTGCATTCAGCAACCAGCCTTCAATTCCATATTTATGTATTTCCATAATTCAAGTATATTCACTTTATCATACAGTATCTGTTATCTAAATCAGCAAATGTAATATAGATATTTTCACTTTCGTATATTTCTCAATGACTTGATGAAGAGTAAAAATCTGCCCTTCAAATCACAAATTTTGTTCATTGCAACCTTTGATATTCTTTTGATCTGAATTCTGCCAACATTCTTTCCACTTAACAAATTGATCGTTCTCTCTATGTATATATATTTAACTTATTCTTGTTACCTTCTCATTGTACAGGGAAACAAAGCAATCCTCCAATTGCCAAGAACAAAAATACAATTCACAACTCTTTTTCTTTTACAGCCTTTCAAATATTGGAAGTCTGCTCTCACATTCTCTCTCTCACCCTCTCTTTTTTAAAAAACCAGTTCCTTTAAACTTTCTTCATAGGATTTAACCTCCAGACCCTTCAGCATCTTTATTTTCTTGTGTGCATCATTTCCCATTCTTCAATATTCTTCTTACATTGTGACAACTAGAACTGGATTCCAGGTGTGACATAATGCACAATGATTTATCCCAGCATAAACTGGGATCATCACTTTCTGTGAACTTGACCCTACAACTCTGTTAAAGCAGCCCAAGATTATATTACCTCATATGTTTCATACACTGCTGATTTTCACAAAATACAGAACCTTAAATTTCTCATCATTGAACTGCATGTAGTTATTTGGGGTCCAGTATTTTAGCCTATCAGGTTCTTTCATCCCTCAGCCTATCTCCTGAGGTGTTTACAAATTTGGTGAGCATCCCTTCTATCCATTTGTCTAAGTTATTTATGAACATGTGGAAGAGCATTGGGCCCAGTACTCTGAACTCTGGTTATCCAACTGCCTCCCTCCCTCTATGTAAATATCAATCCTTTAAAGACCATGTTTTGAGCATAATTTTTCAACCAACTATAAATCCATTTGGATCATCCCATGTTGTTACATATTACACAAAGGAGGCTAACTTTATCAGATGCATTAGTTAAATTTAAGTATGTTGCATTCACAGGCTTCCTTGGTCCATTAAGTCACTTTGTCATAAAAAGCAATAAGATTTGTCTGTTATATTTATATATTTAATGAGCATATGTGCTTGTGTCTTTCTAAGTGATTCAAAACCCACTGTTTGATGATCTTTCTCAGATTTTCCCTTACTGATGTCAAGCTGGTTCATCCTTGATGTCTTGTAGATGGATCGATGACATCAGCAAGAATTGTGGACCCAATTTGGAAAGGATTGTAAAGGTTTGTATCAGGATTTTATGGGTTGGAAACATGCAGAAGAGGCCTTCCTCCTGCAGTAGATAGACAATAGCTAAGATGATGATGATGATGATGATGATGATGATGTAAACTATTTTTCCATATCTGTTCTTCATTTCAATGAGGATTTTTCAGTTTGCAGCAACCAGTTCCCTTTTTTCATGCATCACGTTAACACACCACCACATACTTCAATGATTCTGCAACACAATTCTTTTCATTGTTCCAAGCAGCTCCCATGCCCTTTTTCTTGGATCCATCTTTTCATTCTATGGAAGATAAAACTGTTTTCTAAATAGTTTTTCATACAAAACACATATTTTCATTCTTGACGTCATTCTACTTTCATTCTACTTTATTCACTTGTCTCCTTCTTTTACTTTTTACTTTTCTTTCTCTAACTGTAAAATATACAATATGTACTTATATCTTTCATTGATTCTCCTAAACTTTCATCATACAAAAAAATCAATCAACCATGCTTTGAATACACAGTGATTTCTTTGCCATATATGAATATAATATTAGCACTAGCATTTAGACTTATATACTGCTTTACAACCCTCTCTAAGTAGTTTATAGTGTCAACATATTGCCCCCAACAATTTGGGTCCTCATTTATCCACCTTTGAAGGATGAAAGGCTGAGTCAACCTTAAGCCTGGTGAGACTTGTAC
Organism: Laticauda laticaudata; assembly: GCA_004320025.1. NCBI lineage: Eukaryota > Metazoa > Chordata > Lepidosauria > Squamata > Elapidae > Laticauda > Laticauda laticaudata. The sequence continues at coordinate 757 of BHFT01022915.1, read as the reverse complement.
TGCCAAATTGCAGGTAGTTAGCATTCAGCAGAAGTAGCCTGAAGTACTGCACTCTAACCACTGTGCCGCCGTGGCTTGTATGCTTAAATTACACTTTGGAAACAAACTTTTTCTGAGTAGATACTCTTCAGTTGCCATTTTTATTCTTTACAGGGTCTCAGTTCTCCTCTCTATACTTTCCAATCTCATTTATGTTCTGTATGCAAATAACCAGCTTCAAATAATGCATTCCCATTGGCTGCTAAGAACGATAAGGGATTGGTTCCTGTTCTTTTGAAAACCAATCCCTGCAGCCGCGGGAGAGGAGGCAAAATTAAACAACTGTCATTGCCTGCAAGCCGGCCGGGCAAAAGATATAAAAAGACTGGGCTGCGGCTTGAGCCAATAGTTCTCTTTCACATACTGACCTTAAATAAAGACTTTGCTGTTGGAACCCGGTCTAACCTCGTGTTTTTCCGAAACGAAACACTGGCGACGACGGTGGGAATCGTCCCTAAACGCGAGACCGAGCACGCGGTGAGAGAAAAATTCCCAGACGAACGAAGGCTGGGAGAAACAAACGCACCGCCCGCACCTTTTCCATCCCAACGAGGGAGACTGGGATTCGTATGCAGACCGCTTCAGAATTGTACGCTGGAGAGCAACGAGATTGGAAGACTCTCCGAACAACGCAAAAAGAGCATGTTTTCTAACGCACTGCGGACCGAACCTTTTCAAAATGGCAAAAGCCCTGGCGAAGCCCCGAGACGTTTAAGCA
>BHFT01022914.1:0-66321 GCA_004320025.1 Laticauda laticaudata | reverse complement strand
AAAGAGATTTTATGTTATTAGGTTTTATGTTTTGTTTGTGTATTGTCTTTAAAAACTAATAAAATTTGTTTTTTAAAAAAATTCACAACCTCATAGCCTCAGAAGAGGCCATCAAATCCATTTAAATGCTTGAGATTATAAGGCTGTGCATCTTCAACCCGTATGCATCATTCATTTGTAATCCAAAGCACTCTAAGTTTATGCCAAAAATTTGATGATAAAATGACGGAGGTTTTTTTTTGCTACCATAATTTTGGGCATGAGAACACATAAAGAAGCATGAAAACTTAAAGGGGTGTGAAAAAAATTATTTTCTGCCCTTTAAATCTGGTAAGAACAGTTCAAAGCATATCACTGAAATTTGGCAGCAAAATCACCAAAGGTTGGCAACTTGAATTTTCATGTGAAATGCTAAAATGCAGAAATATCCAGTTTTAAAAGATTTTTCAAATCTTTGAAAATGGGTGCGGCCTCCTCAGTGATGCCACAAAAAAGCCTGCAGTCTTCCAGCTGGTCTAGAAGCCTGTTAAAACCTGAAAACTAAAAATGGTTACAGGCACCCCTACCACATCCGTAACTATTTTACTACTATCAGTTTAAATACTTTTGCACATACTGGTCCGTGGCTTCTCCTTTTGCTAGTTTTTCTGCACATGCATAGGCCCCTTTGTGCAGCCAGCAGTAAGTGTCTATAGCAACTACTTGTCCTTTGTACTTCTTTACATGAGCAGGTTCAGCTGCCTCTTTGATAAACTGGAGCAAACCTTGGATTCCCATTGTATCGTATCAGTTGAATTCTGCAAGCAAAGTAAAAAAACACAAAGCCAACAGATTCGAAATTGTTCCTGAGCTGGGGCAGGAATCTTTACAGCACACACATCGATAAGACTTCCAAATAGACCTCTAGCACAAAAGAGGCTCTATTACACACTCTCACCAAGGTGTATTAATTTGATGAATTCTGGGAAATTGTTATCAATAAAATAATATATTAAATAATATTTGTAATTGGAAACTGGTATGATGTAGCAGGCACCAACAGAACTTGCATTCACATTCACTTGTGCTGAGAATTGTTTTTGATACATGAGGATATTAGAATCAACTTTCAGGACAATAGATTGCTACAGGTGCAAGACCCATTCTCTAATTTATAGTTTTCTCTCTTTTCATGTTCTCCAAAATCCATAAAATCCTTTCATAGAACTTAGTATATGGTGTGTGTGGGGGGTTTTAACAGTAATACAACATCTAAGCAAAGAGTGACAGCTATTCGACTTATCTGGAAAGCTGCTGAATAACTGAAATTGATATTTCTCCCTGCTTCACTATCCTTATCCCACCGATGCCTAAAAGAACCCTATGCAAGCTTAAATGAACCCTAAAATAATACAAATTACTAACCCTTTCATCAGAAGGCGGCGGGGAGGAAAAAATGTATTAAAGCAGATAAATTCTTTCCTTTGGAGCAGGCATCCTCTGCAAGTAGTTTTCAGCAGAACTGCAGATTCTGAAGCAGCAAGCCATGCACTCTAAAATTTCAGGGGTCTCCAACCTTGGCAACTTTAAGACTTGTGGACTTTCAACTCCCAAAGTTCCTCAGCCAGTTTTGCTAATCCTAATCCGACGTAGCTTTTTCTCTGGTAATATCACACTACTAACTAGAGCATACAAAACATTTTCTAGACCAATATTCGAATACAGCTCATCAGTCTGGAACCCACATTACGGATCTGATATTAACACAGTTGAGAAAGTCCAGAAATATTTCACAAGAAGAGTTCTCCACTCCTCTACACATTGTAGAATACCTTATGCCACCAGACTTGAAATTCTAGACCTAGAAAACCTTGAATTACGCCGTCTTCGGTCTGATCTAAGTATGATATATAAAATCATACATTGCAATGTCCTACCTGTCAATGAATACTTCAGCTTCAACCATAACAACACAAGAGTACACAATAGTTAACCGCACCAAACTTGATTGCAGGAAATACGACTTCAGCAACAGAGTGGTCAATGTCTGGAATACTCTACCCAAACCCCAAAAACTTTAACCTTTGACTTTCTACTATTGACCTCACCCCTTTCCTAAGAGGTCTGTAGGGTGTGTGCATAAGTGCACCAACGTGCCTACCATCCCTGTCCTCTTGTTTCTTTTATTTTTCTTATATGTACCCATTTCATGTATTCATAACTATGTATCTACTTATACCTATTATCCTGTAAGCAATTGACAAATAAAATAAAATAAAATAAATAAACCAACCAACCTTAGGTCACTAGATAAAAGATTGCAAAGCAAAGCTGGCTGAGGAACTTTGAGAGTTGAAAGTCCACAAGTTTTAAAGTTGCCAAGGTTGGAGATCCCTGCAAATGGCGCTGAAAACAATGGACTTAAGGAAAGTCATACTTCAACTTGATAAAAGATTGCAAACTTCTTTTTTTTTTCCCTCCCCATCAACTTTCTTTTTTCGCGCCATTGACTTCAAAGGACAACCAGCGCTTCATCTCTTTGCATTGGCGAAAGAGACAAAGCCGCAACGTGTGTGTGTGTGTGTGTGTGTTCACTAAAACACAAGACAGTGGGCTCTTTATGCGTAACATCCACAGTAATTTGGGTCGGAAATATCCCGGGAGGCGATCCCTTTGAATGTAGGGACGCTTTCGCGCCCAGCTCCTGAAGTTTGGGGAACCCAAAAGCTCGAGAACGAAAAATGAGGTGCCCGTTCTTGCGGCCCCCCCACCACCAACCTCCCAGTACCTGATGTAGGAGCGCAACTGCTGGATTCGGGGCAGCGCCGAACCGTCACTTGGCGACGGACATTTTGAGCCACTCGGCAAAAGCAGCCCAGCGCGCGAGCCTTTTAACCCGCGCGCGCTTTCCAAGCTCCACCCCGACCCCCCTTCTCGACCCCGCCCCTCCTCGCGAGAACGAGGGAAAGTCGAGGCGGCGCTCAAAGTCTAAACGAGGTTTGGTGCTCGCCGCTCTGCATCTTGGGCGTTGTAGTGCAAGCGTTTTCTTTGCGCGAGGCAGCGGGAGGCGGCTTGGGAGGCCGGATTCTCTTGTCTTTGTACAGTTACGGCGGGGCTGTTTGTTCCTACTGGAGTTCTGCTTTCCGTTGGGGTATTCGGTTAGAACAATCAATTAAATGCAAGATGTCACGTTAATGAGTCGGTATGGCTGGAATCTAGCTTAGTTTTATGGCTTAATATGTGTGAACGTTGGCAGTTGGATTAATTCAGCAAAGAAACATTCATTTAGCAAGTGGTGGAAAAGAGGTCGTGGACTTCTGGATGGACATGTTTACCTGATTATTTTATTTTTATCTGTACTGTCATTTTTGTGAGCTTTCAGTATTTGGTATCGGTATGCCACCTAGAGTCTGCTTTGATCGACCAGTGCAATGGATGAATCTCATAAATAAGTATCCTTCTACCTATTAAATCTACAAACCTCTTGGTAAACTCCAGGATCCAGAAAATCTGGGTGCCTAAATTGGTTAATTGGATAAAGATTAATTTATCCAATTAATCTGGATTAATAATAATACCTTATTGATCAATAATACCTGGATCAATAATACCTTATTGATTCCCGATAAATGACAGATCAGTGCTTGCCATGCTGATGTATCTGCAGCAACAACCCAATAATTCTTGAAAGGAGAGCCCAGTACTCTCTTTAATTCTGTCCATCCAATTTAGCTCTTCTCTACCCCTTCTGTTCTTCCACAGCCTGGCCAACATTATCCAGCAACTAGTCAAGCATGTGCCAAATAATAGAATTGTATGATTGGACACACAAGGAATTTGTCTTTTGTGCAGTGTACATCAAGGAAAAAAAATATTCATCAAGAATCATAAGATACAACACTTAGTAATAGTCATAGGTTACTAATAAGCAATCAAATCATACTAGGAAACAAAACAATATAAATTGTAAAGATATAAGCAACACAATTATAGTCATAAGTGGGAAGAGATCAGTACTAGAAGGATGAGAGGAATAATATGTGGATTTCTTTACACTATCCCTTCAGTGGAAGTGTATAGTTAGTCCAGGATCTTATATGAACTTTCTCAGTGTTAATCTTTCTGCACATTTTTTTCTAGCATCTTTTATTGCATGTGCATTAGGAATTCATATAACCATGAATAGAGTGAAGAGGTTTTAGGTTAGCACTAACATGATTTCCAGGCCTAGGGCTGGTTTTTTTTTTTTAAAGGTTAAATTTGGGTTATATATATGCGCACAACTTTAAATATGAATTGTATGGATTTCTAAAAGGATTTTGTACCTGGAAAAGCTGCAAGATGAAGAAATAAAAGAATTAGGGAGCAAGAGTGCAGTACAAAAAATGCTTTAATGAATTTCTTAGGTTTTAAAAAAAGAAAATGAATAAAATATGACACCATGCTACTACTTATTCCTGGTATGATAAAAAAAAAGACGGCTTTTTATAATGAGAATCATTCTAGGGTCATATAATGAAGCTGGATGATGCGCTATTCACACAGAAAAAATTAGAACTGTTGTAATTCTGAGCCCCAATTAATGTATTTCATTTACTTATTTATTGTTTAAATTCTGCCTTAGGCAGGACTATTTCAGTTACAAGAACATTTTTTCCTTTAAAAAAATGCTTGTTACCTTTCCAAACACTTTCCCCCAAATTTAAGATATCACAACATAACAGTTACCATATTAATAAATCAAAAGGATGATATGTTCTAGATAGAATGCTTGCATACATTTCCTCTGAACCTAAGTATTTTGCTCACTGCAAATGAGTCATACATTCTGAAACTAATTTCCATCTTGCTCTGAAAATAATATTACACATTGTACAGCCTGCTAATTTAAATTTACTGTCTACTCAATAAGCTTTGCAACTATATATTAGGTTTAAAGGTGGAACTATTTTTAAAGAGTTTAATGTTTTGTACATATATTTACTGAACAGACAGATTTGGTGAAGAATCATTTTTTCTTATTACTATTTTCCTGTGAACAATTTGTATGTTACTGTCATTTCTTGCAAAATGATTTCTGTTTTTGGAAGTGTCAAGTAGCATACCCATGCTTGGGACAAAAATATATTCATAGGTATCTCTTCATTATCACCGAGATAAAAATGGCAGTGAATTGAAAAGTAGGCAAATACTGTTGAAAGAAAGAAATAATAGTTTTAATATACTGTATCACCTGCTGCTTCTGTGCTATTAAGAGCATTAGTTACAGATTTTTAGTGAAATTACTGCCCACAGATTTAACTCTCAAGGTGTTGCTGCAGTGTCAGAGTGGGCTTCAAAAAATTTAGCAAAAGGTTTTTTGCCCAGTTCCTAGGTGGGTGTGGCCATGGTGGGCGTAGCCTTGTCGGCCTCTTGCACCATGGCAGGGGGGAATATTTTGTCCTCCCCATGCTCGAGAGGCTTTCTTTGAGCATCGGGGAGGGCGAAAATGGCCTCCCTAGGCTCTGGAGACTCTCTGGAAGCCAGAAATGGACCCATTTCCAGTCTTCCCAAATTTTCAGGAGGCCTGTTTTTCACCCTCCCCGAGCTTCTGTGTGCACCCTACACTTACCTGCATCTAANACGGACCCATTTCCAGTCTTCCCAAATTTTCAGGAGGCCTGTTTTTCACCCTCCCCGAGCCTCTGTGTGCACCCTACACTTACCTGCATCTAAAAGGGGCCATGTGAGGACTCCTGGGAGGGGCGGGGTAGAGTGATCAGGGCCAGCCAGGAGTGGGATTTGGGGGTTCTCCAAACTGCACATAATCTTAGCTCGGAGCTCTCCTGAACCCTTGCAAACTCCCAGCAGCCCTGATTACGCCCTTCTGAATTTCTGCAGCCGAGTTTTGATAATTGAATCCTTGATTCCATACTTGGTCTAAAATGTGTTTCTGCTTTCAGGAAACTTGCAAGTCTGTTTGTGAATCTCCTAAGAAGGTATCTTAAAACAGTTCTATCCCATGCAGCTGAATTGAGTTAGTTGCTCTTAGTCCAGTCTTTCACAAAATATATTGCCAAATGTTTTAATATGATTCTTCCATACAGGCTTATCAGCTGATAATGACACAATCTACAAAGCCTATAAGACAATCTAACCATACTTAAATGCAGGCAGTCCTCAGCTTATGACCACAATTAAGCCTCAAATTTCTGTGCTGAGAACTTCTGTTGCTGAGACATTTGTCAAGTGAGTGTTTGCATCATTTTACAACCTTTCTTGCCACAGTTGTTAAGTGAATAACTGCAACTGTTATATTAGTAACATGGTTGTAAAGTGAATCTGCTTCCCCATTGACTTTGCTTCTCAGAAGGTCACAAAAGAGAATCATTTGACCCCAGGGCATTGCAACTGTCATAAATAGGAGTGAATTGCCAAGCATTAGAATTTTGACCACATTGACCTACAGGGATGCTGCAACGGTCGAAGTGTGAAAAATGGTCATGTCATTTTTTTTCAGTGCCATTGTAACTTTGAACGGTCACTAAATAAGTTGAGGACTACCTGTAATGCTGGTTCCTCAGAGGCAAAATTTAAAACATTCATACCTACTGCTAATGGCCTTCAAACATAATCTATAGATATACCATGAAGAAAAACTAAGACCATATGTATTTGTTAAGCATAAACAATTAAATAAAAACAAATATGATTAATAAAAATATTGAAAATGGTGAAGTATCCCACATTCTTGCAAACCATAATTGTGTTAATAAGAGTGGTTTAGATTTGGAATAGACTAAATTGCTCATATAAATGAGGGACCCTCAGTAGTAGTGGGATTCAATTTTTTTTACTACCGATTCTGTGGGCGTGGCTTGGTAGGCGTGGCAGGGGAAGGATACTGTAAAATCTCCAGTCAGGGGTGGTATATGCTGGTTCTTCAAACTACTCAACATTTCTACTACCAGTTCTCCAGAATTGGTCAGAACCTGCTGAATACCACCTCTGACCCTCAGGCAAAATTATGTATGTATGTAATGTATGCATTCCTTCATGTAGCACAATAGCATTGCTATCAAGAATAAAGCTCAGTTAAAAAAAATCAGTAATGCAGTAAAACTAACTTGTTTTCCTCTTTTTCATACCTTTGGAAGCTTTCTTTCTCTTATCCAGCCTTTGTTGGTGGGAAGCCAGTTGGGAAGACTCCCAAGGAAGTGCAACTGTCATAAATACATGCCTCTTGACAAGTACCTGAATTTTGATCACATGACCATGCGGATGTTGCAACGTCATAAATGTTAAAACCATCAGTCACTTTTCAGTGCCATTGTAACTTTAAACAGTCACTGAATGAATGGTTGTTCACTTGTATGGAAGGATCTTCTCTCCCCGGTTACATCTACTAGCTCATCAGAATGGGAATGCAGGATATATTACTGTTCCCATTTATTAAGGACGTACAACTGATGGGACCCTTTGGAATATCACTTCTATGGTAATAAAGTTGGCCTGTTCCTTACTACTATTCTGGAAGTCCTTGAAAACATGGTTTCATCAGTGGCCTAGAGACTCCAGGTTGATTCGAAGCCAACCAAGCATCACTGCCATGAATGGGTGGGGAGGCTTCTGGAGTTTCTATAATGTTGATTTTAATGTACGCCACTGGGAGTCATTGTGTGTGAGTTGGGTATATAAATCTCTACTGTCACAGCTCCTGGGCAAGATGGTATCTTGTATACCCATCGTCTCATGGGCTTGACTACATGCCTGGTCACTAAAGTGGTTTCTCCTATCCTATTAGAGGTCAGGCAGGAGCCATTCATTGATCAAGGTCCCGATCCCTCTTCCGGTTACCTGATCCTTCCGGTAGTGGCAGTCCCAAGCCATCACCAGAGGACAACTTTTCAAGGAGCCGAGCCACATAGTTATTACCACCGATGCCAGCCTTTATGGTTGGGGAGCGCATCTACAATCAGAGATGGCACAAGGCCATATAAATCTTAATAAATAAATAAATAGAATCATGCATTTTGTGCAGCTGACATAAGCTGGTGAATTTAAATGGACACAGGTTTGTGTTTGTGTGAGTTGCTTGATACAAGATTCAATTAACAGCGTGTGTATATGTGTGGTTGCCAGTCTTTTTTATTTTCACCTTTGTTCATTGCAACACTTCTTACTGTTTCACAATCTTCGGAGTTGTATGGAGAGCAGTGGGGGGGAAGGAATGGGCATCAGTGGCATCTGACTGGTTTTTACACCTTTTTGAGGGTGTGATAAACGTGATGTCTGTAAAAAAAAAGAGCAATGTTTGTTTCTATCAGATTGAATGCCAGCTAACCCATTGATCAGAGTAAACATACGATACTGTTCTATTTGCATGAGTTATTAAATTTCAAGGTTAATAACAGCAAATGAAAATTTTTATTTTCTAAGAAATTTGTTTCTTAATCTAAACTGATATAACGTGCTACTAATACTACTTGAGCTTCCCAAATATATACTGATCCCAGACCCTAAGAGAATAATAGACTTGGAAGGGACCTTTGAGGTCTTCTAGTCCAACTCCCTGCTCAAGCTTGAAACCCTACACCATTTTAGACAAATGGTTTTCCAATCTCTTCTAAAAACCCTCCAATGTTGGAGCACTCAATCTTCTGGAAGCAAGTGATTCCACTGACTAATTGTTCTGTCAGGAAATTTCTCCTTAGTTCTAGTTTGCTTCTCTTCTTGATTAGTTTCCATCCATTGCTTCCTGTTCTGCCTTCAGGTGCTTTGGAGAATAGGTTGACCCTCTTCTTTGTGGCAGCACCTTAGATATTGGAACACTAGTCACCCCTAATCCTTCTTTTCACTAAACTATTCTCAAGTTTGACCCAACAAAAGAAACACAACATTGTTTAGAATTTGTGGTAAGCCTCCATTACCAATAATTAATTTCCCTATTTATAGTCTTCTCTGGATTTTTGAATTATTGGACACATCTATCTGAAAATGACATTCAAAAGTTCAATTTAAGAATTTCATAGTTTTTGTGCGTCGTATATAGACAGAAATGAATACAATTGATTGCTAAAGATCTGTGTATCTTTTCTCAATGTCTTATATGTGTATAAGACCGGCTCTTTTCATATTTTAAAGGCCAACAGGATAGAGCCATAATGACCAAGCCCCATTTTTGGAAACTGATTATTTGATAAGATTAAAATCATATTATCATGTTTTTGATGTCTAATCTGACCCCATTTTTGATGATAATGAAAAATCCTGAAAATGATAAAGGTGTCAACAGATTTGCACTTCTCCTATTTTCCAATGTAGGTCAGCTACTTGGGCTACTAAAACTGATTCCGAAACTTAATCATGATAATCCAATTACTTACATTTATTTTTTTCCTAGAATGAAAGGTATGGCTATATCTCATATAGTGGAATTGTTTTTGGCTTCTTTATTGATTGCTGTGAGGATATATCATCTCTCAAAGAAATATAACCTAAACTGAATTTTTGCTGTCTCCAACCAAAATCTAGCAATTAAAAACAACCCCAATAGGTTAAAAACACGGGAAATATAGTACCCTTCATATCTGCAAACAGTTTGTCTACTTCCAGTAGGCAAGATTATATATTTAGTTTGGGCTGAACTGTGGAGTCCTTTGTGCTTTTTGATCATAGTTGGGCAGCTCACATTCATGTACTTAACATATATAGAAGAAATAGTTAACTCACGGAAATTTGAATAACTCTGCTTCTCTTGGCCATATTTTCAAAAGAACCATCGTGATCAGCAGAAGCTATTTTCAGCTTTGGAGGTGTTACAACCTTTTTCAAGTAATTCAGAAAAATCAAGAATTATGTGAAAAGCTGCAATAGTTTATAAAGGAATATGGACAAAGAAAAAGAATCTATTAACTGGTGTCTTGAAATCATCTTTATAAGAGGCTTTTCAATGTTTACCCCATTCAAACTTACAACCATCAGTAGTATGCCTGTTTCAAATGTGTCTGGGAAAAGATTTATAGTGTGTTGGGTTTTTTTTTATACAAACCAAACATTCATATTACTATCCTTATCCTTTACTTTGACTTAACAGTTTTCCATGCAGTTTTCTTTTTTTGCTTTTGAATGACTTGTTTGTCACATTTATATAGTTTTTAAAGAATCAGTTACATATGGACCTAAGCTCCCTCCCTGCCTCCATTTTCTGCTCAACAATATCAAATGCCCGAGTGTCTGTCATAAATATGGATCTTTTTGAAAAAAACAAAACCCTGGAGAATCTTCTGCAAACACAAAACAGATGGTCTACAACTCCTTAGAAGCTTCAGATCTCAGATTGTACAAAACAATTTGCCTATCATCTAGAAATTTTAATTTCCTGTATTCTTACATCATGGATGTTCAAGATGCTACAAACAGTGTAGGGTTTTTTTCTTTAGTGGAAAGAATGTAAGAAGTCATTAGTGGAAAGAATGTACAAATGCTTATTCCGTTTTGTTGTTTATTTACAGCATTTTACAATTACCATATTTGCAACTTAATCATGTGTTTTCTTTTTTTTTCATGAGCAAGTTTAATTCTTTCTATTTGAAATCACCCATTTGAGTTTGTCTCATTCCCTCAAAGGTATACTGAATTAGAGCTAGTATGTACTTTGTCAATGACTAACTACCAGGAAATTCACGTATTAGGGTTTTAGTCTAAACTAGGAAGTCAAAAAATGACTATATCCAAGACAGGTTCGTCCATGTACTCAGAAAGAGTTTAACTTGACTGCAAGAAGTTTTTTTAAAATCTTTTATGGCTTTCTGCTAGTGAAGCTATGCTTTTATGGGATTATATTGCACTGAGATTAGATATCTAAGCCAAGATGCATGCAGGAAGATTTTTAGGCTGCAGAACTATATCCATCCAATATTTGTCCGTTACATAAAGAATAGCCTTTTGCTGCAAAACTATGGTTTAAATGGTAATTTTACTGCACTTAATAAAACAGCATTTATTACTTTTAAAGAGCTAGGAAGCAATTTTATTCTGATCTTTATTTTAAGCTACTGTGCTCCCTTAATTATTCATTTTAAACTATTAATCATATCAGTTGTTCACAACATATTGCTCTAAAAACTTTGACGCAGTTTGCAAAACTCCTTTAAAAAGTATCAACAAATTGTAACATATCTAATCATCAGAATGTCAGGGCTCCAACAAATCCAGCCCATTCAAATCAAAAGTCACAAGCCGCATCTTAGAGAAAAGAAAATTGATTTATTAGAATCAATTGCCATGTTGGCGCATGGCTGACTGCAGCCGATACTAAATTACATCATACATTTCCCCCTTGACCCTGGTCTTCCCCCCACCCCTTAGATGTGACTTCTCCAATGGAACACATCCATCTCCAAGAGCCATCCATCATGCTCTCCAATAACCTTCTTACGCTCCAACAACTTTGGGCTGCCAGGGTGATTATCTAGGCATTTAAGGAATGCCTTGTTTTCCCCCACTCCCTTTTTCCAGCAGCTATAAAGACCAAAGGAGTATCAAATTCTGACACAGAATTTGTTAAAACCCATGATCAGATTTTACCTCTCTCTCAAATGATGCTAAAAGTGGTGGTAATCAGTATTAAGGAATGTAATTCAAGATGGCTCCATCAGTACTTGTGGCAGACCAAAGACCAAGCCACCATATGTGGCCAGAAGTCCAGCCTTCTCCGTACATGCTTCATAATTATGCAGTACAATTTGTGGGCCATAAACATCCTTTTTAAAAATATTGAATATAGTTCCTAGACTCCTTGGATTATGACAGCATGAAGAACATGTATTGCCAAACTGAGATGGCAAATCTCCCTCTTGAAGGGAAAGAGTTAGATAAACCAAAATTGAGTCCAAAGCAGAAGTGTAATTTGAGAAAATGTCTCAGACATGATTTTCCTTTGTCTTAGTTGTGGCTCTTTTTCTAATCCTCAAAGTTACTGTTACAACCCGTCGTCTTTAACCAATTGCTTTTTCCCTGCAGCTATTGCCAGATAATTTTTTAAAATATAATTTTATTGTAATTTATAAAAACAAGAGTGAAAATTAATACATTAAAGTAAATAAGTTTAAAAGTAACAAAGAAAATAAATGAATAAAAGAGCTAAAGCGCAAAAAGAAATGAAAGGTGAAAGGAAAAAAAGCAAAGAAGATATAAAGAAGTGGATTCTACAAGTAGAATTATATATTTACCTCTTTCTCTAAAGTTATGTTGTGACTCTCTTTCTATAATTTATTTAATCTAATCAGCAAAACCACAGATCATATGATCTTTTTTTCTGTTTTACATAAGGGATTTTTCAGTCAAAAATAAGCATGGATATTATCTTTTCTCTAATTAAACAGGTCAATTTGGCCAACTCTTGTCCTTTAGGACAAAATTAAACTTATGCTATTTTTACTCAGTTGGAAATGTATGATGGCCATGGCCCAACCCACTAGGGCTAAACGCTGGGGATTCACCCAAAGCCCTTGGGATAATTCATAGGCTAAAGAGAGGCTAAAGAAGGTTATATTTTTTGCAACTAACATGCAGTGGTTCTGATCTACATTAGAGAATAATAGAGTTGGAAGGGACCTTGGAGGTTTTCTAGTTCAATTCCCTGCTTAGGCAGGAAACTCTGCACTGCTTCAGACAAATGGTTATCCAACATCTTTTAACAAACTTCCAGTGTTGGAGCATTCTCAACTTCTGGAGGCAAGTTGTTCCACTGATTAATGATTCTAACTGTCAGGAAATTTCTCCTTAGTTCCAAGTTGCTTCTCTCCTTGATTAGTTTCCACCCATTGCTTCTTGTCCTGCCCTCAAGTGCTTTGGAGAATAACTTGACTCCCTCTTCTTTATGGCAGCCCCTGAGATAGAACATGTTATCATGTCTCCCCTAGTCCTTTTCATCAGACTAGACATACCCAGTTCCTGCAACTGTTCTTCATATATTTTAGCCTCCAGTCTCCTAATCATGTTTGTTGCTCTTCCCTTCACTCTTTCTAGAGTCTCAATATCTTTTTTACATCGTGGTGACCAAAATTGAATGCAGTATTCCAAGTGTGGCCTTAACAAGGCATTAAAAAGTAGTATGAACACTTCATGTGATCTTAATTCTACTATCCTTTTGTTTATGCAGCCTACAATTGTGTTGGCTTTTTTGGCAGCTGTTGCACGCTGCTGGCTCATAATTAAATGGTTGTCCACTAGGACTCCAAGATCCCTCTCACAGTTATTATTTTTGAACAAGGTACCACATATACTGTGCCTGCGCATTTGATTTTTCTTGCCTAAATGTAGAACCTTATTTTTTTTTCTCCATTTAATTTCATTTTGTTAGATAGCACCCAATGTTCAAGTCTGTCAAGATCCTTCTGTATCTTAAGCCTTATCTTCTGGAGTGTGGGCTGTTCCTGCCAGCTTGGTGTCATCTGCAATTTTGATGAGTTCCCCACCTATCCCCTTGTCCAAATCATTGATGAAGATGATAAAGAGTACTAGGCCTAAAATAGAGCCTTCGGGTACTCTACTGCATACTTCCCTCCATGTAGATGCAATTCCATTGAGGACTACATATTGAGTGTGGTTGGTCAGTCAGTTATGAATCTATCTGGTGATGATGCTGTCTAACCCACATTTTTCTATTTTATCAAGTATGGTAGAAGGTTATGGTCCCCTGCACACTGGCAATTGAGTAAAAATAAATGCGGAAGTTTGATTTAGTTCTACTGCCTAAAACAGAAGAGATTTCTTTGCTTGTTAAACAAAAGGATTCTGTATTCTTGCTGCTGGTGTACTCTTACAGACATTCTTCCTGAAGCAAATATTAAACAACTATCCACTAAGAAAGCTGTGGGACTTTTCAGCATTCACTGATACTGTTTTCTGCAAAGGTAATTAGCTGTCGAACAGAATAGTAGATAGAGGTGTAAATCAATTTTAAAATATATTTCAAGGTGGGAGGAGTTAATTGGAAGGAGTCATGTTTGAAAGTTTAAAACAGACCATTCCCCTGATCCAAATCCAGGCCAATGCAGCCCTGCATATAAAGTATGTTGCTCTGTGCTGTTCTATAAATTGTTAATTCAAGCCAGTTACCCCCATTACTAATAACATAATTCTCTTTGTGTTAAATCCTATTTAACCAGTAGCTTAATCAAAAGCCACAAAATAGCATGGCATAACATTTCTTTAGTTAATAACTTGGCAATGGAAAATGGAAAACTGTAAAGTGTCTTAAGTTACCCAGAGATTTAGCAGTTTCTTGATAATTTTGTACGTATATGCGACTGAGGAGAGTAGAATAATGATAGTTCTAGTGAGCAACAAGGAGGTATTTCACATATAATATTTCAGTCTCCAATCTACTTCCATGCTCTACTCCCTGAAAATTTGTTCTGGAGTTCTATAATTTTGCAGGAGGTAGGAGCAGATAAAAAAAATATTTTCCAGAATTGCAGAAGAGCTTTTCTGGATTCAAACCAATGTCCATGTTAAAGCTTTCAACTGGGAAGTTACTGATTTCCTCCCAAAAACAAATATCATGGCTTTTCTTTTTTTTTTAAATTCAGCTTGTTATGATAGGACAATCAAGTCTTCTGAAAAAGTGATCCAAAAGAATAGAAAGCAGTAAAATGACATGGCTTAAGCTAAGATGTAAAATTGGTTTCTCTTCAAAGAAATCTGCCTTTTACTCCATAATATTTCACAAGTCTCCTCAGAATTCAGTGGAACTTCTGGTTATATGTTTATATTCTGCTGAGGGTATATACTTACTTCTGAGAAAATATATTCATGGTTATGCTGCAAATTTAATTCAGATGACTTGGTAAAGACAGCCAATCATTATGGTAGTTATAGTATAGGTATATATTGTCCATTCTAATATGCAATGTCTTATACAAAGTTAAATCTTACTAATGATGAGCCCCACTTGATAAAAACTTTCATTCTATATTAGGAAGGAAAAATATTAGGTCAATATTATTAATAGTTCAAGGAAAATGTTATCAAGTATTATAAATATTTTATAAATAAATACTGGCAAATTCACAGAGAATAACTTGCATAATAGCTTGATTTTAATGTCCTTGTTTTTATGAAGCTTCCATTTAAGCAGATTACTTTGAACTCACCCTATAGATTGGTAGAGCTCCAAATACAATACCAGCTTCTTTGTTTCCAGATTTAAAAATTTCCAAAGGGGTTTTATTGACCTGCAATATTAAAATATAATTTGAGTTCCAAAAATATTTATTTCTCAGTTGTATTGTATCTAATATATTAATTTTGTATTTCTAAAATCTGCTTTAAGTTGAATTCAGTTCAGAGGTGGTATTCAGCAGGTTCTCACCAGTTCTGGAGAACCAGTAGCGGAAATTTTGAGTAGTTTGGAGAACTGGTGAATGCCACCTCTTGACTGGCCCTGCCCCCATCTATTGTCTGCTGGGTCTTCTTTTGTTGCCCTGCACAGGAGAACAGAGCTGGAAAGCAGGGAATGGGATTTTGCAGTAACCTTCCCACAGGAGTGGGGAGGGAATGGGGATTTTACAGTATCCTTCCCCTGCCATGCCTACAAAACCATGCTCACAATGCCACACTTTGCCCACCAAGCCATGCCCACATAACTGGTAGTAAAAATTTTTGAATCCCACCACTGATTCGGTTCCTGTTTCATTGAAGTACAGCTTCTTTAGCAAAAATAATGTTGGCTAGATGTAGTTTTGACTTGTGGATTAGACTGGGAAGTAAAAGAATTCCCAGAAGATGGCAAGGCATACCGTTTCTGTAGTGTTCCAAAAAAAACAAAACACCCTCTAGTGTCCACAAAGTCACCAAAAGCTGAGTTCAAGGAATTTCACAACAGCAACATTCTTCCTTGTTTCATTATTTCAACATAACTTTGAACAAATAAAGGAATGTTGGTGCTACTTTCATTATACAACATTAAGCATACATTTTTCTTAAATACTTCAGAAGTATGGAATTTAAGCATTGCTTACTATAATTTGAGTCATAATCTGACAGAATAATAGTTCTCAAATTTAATATTACACAGTTGGAAAAAACCAAAAGCTTTTCTAATCTTACTGTCTTGCTTAGCATGATCCAAAATCCAGTATCCAGAATTGTGCCTCCCCAAATAAGATAGCTGGCATATAAATAGCCAGGCAAGATTTGACTGTGTCATTGCCCCTAACTAAACTTTTCAATAAGATGTTGTTTCTCAACCTTAGCAACTCTATGATGTGTGGATTTCAACTCCAACAATTTGTCAGCCAGGAGTTGAACTGTATACATCTCAAAGCTGCTGAGATTGAGAAACACTGCAATAAGGCAAAATAAAGTTTCAACAGTGAGTACCTTGGGAGAAGCCAGGGCCTTGAAAAACTTAAAATCCAGATCAACTTCATGTCGGCTAGGCTTTTTCAAGTTTAAAGATGACTTGGTCATAGTCTTCCATCTATTAAAAAGATATAATTGAGAAGCAATATGCTACTTGAAAAACAAAGGAAGCACTCAGTTTCATAATTATGTCTGTGATGAATACAATTAACCTCAATTTTAATATGGTCACAGGAAAAAAAAATAGTACTGCTCTGGTAGTTTAATGCTGCAATTTGCTTAGGCGTAAGCCCTGTTAAAATATAATTATTGAAGAATAATATTCATTGAATATAATGGCTATTTATTCTGATTGTGTCTTTGTAAGATTGCTTTAAATCAGAAATACTGTATATACTCACATATAAGCCGACTTTAGAACGCTTTTTTTTTTCCAAATTTGGGAGTCGGCTTATACGCGCATAAATCTGATTTATAGGTGGCCGTGCCTCGATTTGTGCCGGAGCAGCGACTTAGCGTGGCGGCTTCGCACAATGAGAGTCTTGGCTCTCGCACTCCCTGTCAGCTGGCCCTTTGCAGCCCTCACATCAAGGGAGACGCGTGCAAAGTCGGGCAGCGGCTTCGCGCGATGAGAGTCTTGGCTCTCGCACTCCCTGTCAGCTGGCCCTTTGCAGCCCTCGCCTCAAGGGAAACACGCGCGAAAATCGACCATTTTTCTCCCTGGATGGACGATGAGCTGCAACTTTTGCCCTGCCGACTTTTCCCTCTGGGCTTCACTTCTGCTGTTTAGGGAACTCGCACCCAAAGCCCTGTCCTCCCAGAATCTTTCTGACAGTGAGCCTTGACAGTGAGATCAGGGGTTGAACACCATGGTATTTGGGGGTCGGCTTATATGCGAGTTTTTGCAAAATTCCTCATTTTGGGGCAGCTTTTTAAGGGTCGGCTTATATGCGAGTATATACGGTACATCCAGGCAAGACTCTTGCATGGAATACACTTCTTTAATAAATACAAGTTATTTATTGGCTGCACGTCCCCAGTGGACTCTGGGTGGCATGCAAAACTATAAAAAAAACCAATAATAGTTAAAACCATTAAATTGGATAGCTAGCCTAGATTTAAATGATCTAATAAACAACAAATACAATAAAACAAAGCAGGGCCCTCACACAAATCATGAACACCGATCCAGGCCTGGGATCCAGGCCAAGTTTTCAAAGGTTTCAGAACCCCAGGAGAGAGGGTCCCTTCCTTATATATTGGGGGAGGGGGGAATACTGTTCCAGAGGGTGGGAGCAGCATCAGAGAAAGCATGTCTCCATGGTCCCACAAAGTGACAGTGTTTAATGGACCTGAAGCACAGTCATTCTTCTGGAACGTACTGGATGGGCAGAAACTATTGGAGATAATTTTATTGACAGGCAAACAGTACATCAGTAAATCTTATTTGCTGTCTGACATTACAGTGAGAAAAAAATGATATTTTTCATTATGTGGCTCCTAACAATGACACAGAAAAACCAAGCGAAAAAGGAGAGGCAATTCGTGATTACCACAGATGAAAGTAAAAGATTCCGGTTGTTTTTTATTATTTATTTATTTATATTTATTTGGTTTATCAATTGCTTACAAGATAATAGGTATAAGTAAAAACATAGTTATGAATATATGGATACATATAAGAAAAATAATAATAAAAGAAACAATAGGACAGGGACAGTAGGCACGTTGGCATGCTTATGCACGCCCCCTACAGCCTCTTAGGAAAGGGGAGAGGTCAATAGTAGACAGTCTAAGGTTAAAGTTTTTGGGGTTTGGGGAAAAAACCACAGAGTCAGCTAGAGTATTCCAGACACTGACCACTCTGTTGCTGAAGTCGTATTTCCTGCAATCAAGTTTGGTGCAATTAACCTTGAGTTTGAGACAAAACAATTCCTGATTTAATTTAGAGGAATGATTAATGATGAGGACATTTCTGGGAAAAATTAAAGATCTTATTAACAGCATTAATATAAAAGAACCATCAAAAAGTTAACAGAAACTCAATTAGCTGACATTATGTGCCATTCCTTATACAAATATGATTGTGTGAGATACAGTACATCTGGTGCAAAATCTATTAAATACTATTAAATTTCTCCTGTTTATGATTTTCAGTTGGGTGAAATGGTACATCATAGGACTAAATCAAATCTAGCATCACTTATTCCTGCTGGATTCAAATTTTGCCTCTGTGCTGCTGTGCTCAGCATTGCTCACTTGATTGTTATGGGCCAATGAATGAATGACAATATGGAACTGAAACCAAAATTTGAAATTTCTTAATGATAATAGGCAGTGAGGGATGGAATGAGGGAGAGATTCAGATGGTTGCTGACAAAGTAAGCTGTTGGTGGGGGGAAAACAACAGTCAACTGGTGAAACTTCTCCCTCCGTAGAGGCAGATGGTTCCTGGGAATATACCAGAATGGAGAGCGGCGTAGCAGTCTTCTTCATGGTCTATGGTCCCCTTGTTTCCCCTTCTGCCACAAAGAGGAAGCAATTCTTGGATCAGCCGAGGAAGAAGAGGAAGGTTGACAAGCTAAAGGTTAGAAAGGGAGGGGGGGGGGAAGAAATGGTGCCAGCCCTATTTATGTGGAAAGGATGATTCAACAGGTCCTGGGCTGTGTCTAGTTAATCATAATACGAATGAGCCTCTTATCCCCATTACTTCTAATTTGAAAGTGTGTTAAACAAATACTTTCAACAAAGCAGAAAACTCACTTTTCCCTGTCAAAAAACAGAGGATATTCAAACTTCTGCTTTTTATCCATAAACTTGGATTCTTCTTTTATTGTGAATGGAATTTCATTTACATCACAGGGCAAAATTATATCAGAGGATTCAGTAATTTCAAACACTCTGCGCTGTCCAAAATAGCCAAAGTAGATTCCACGATTTGAATGCCAAAGTCTATTAAAGAAATCCAACCAAGAAATATTTTTTAAATAACGTCAGCATGAAAAGAGAAGAGAGGTTTCAAATAATATTATGAAAAATATTAATCAAGTACAATCGGCATTATAATAATTTTTAATGGACTACCTTTCAGGACAATATATTAACAATTGACAATTCAGGTCAATATAGATAATTGCCAAGGTGGCAACCGTAACATTTCATCAGCTACACTTTGGTAACAATTGGCTCACAGAAAAAGTTGTAGCAACGTTTCGGCAAAATCTCATCTGCCATCATCAGGCTTCTCTATTGAGTTTGTCTGTGGGTCAGGCTATCACAGCCGTTTAGTTTTAAATTTGAGGTTAGCCTACTATTGTGCCAGGATGGTTTTTTCTTCATCCTGATTGGTTGGGAGTCTTGGTCTGTGTTTATTGGTCTTGCTTGATTGGTGTTTCTGGTTTCTTCTGTCTGTTTTGTGGCTTTGATTGGCTGTCAACACTGTGTTCCTGTGTTGGAGGCTTTCAGTGCAGCTTGGCTTTGGAGTAAAAGGACAGCTATCATCTATTAGGTAAGCTAGGTTTTCATCTGGGTTGCCTGGTCGGGGTGCGTTGAGTTTGGAGGTACAGGGGGAGCTGTTTGTGCGCCAGGTGTTTGTCTGGTTTGTGGTGTGGAGATCTTTCTGTTTGAAGAGTGCAGCTTCCAAATTGATTTGACAGTCTGCTGGAATCATCTCTTCTGTTACATGCTTTCAGGTCCTTTTTTCAGAATCTCTATGGCTCCTTCTGATGATTCTTGTGGCTGGGTTTTCTATATGTCTAGGGTTTTGGTGTCATTTGAAAGTTGAATGTTATATGACCTGTGGCTTTCAATGTGCTTGACTAGTGGAGGAAGGTGGGTGTTCCAGCTTTTTTACTGAAGTTTTTTGTGTTTCATTCCAGGGGGTATCTGTATCTTCTATGTGGTCTGTCCAATGTATGTGGCTGGCATGAAGTCACAGGGGACTTAGTATAACTGCCTTGGTTTTCCGGTCAATTTTATCTTTGGGTTTCGAAGGATGGCTGCTTATTTTTTTTGTCTGTTTAAGGCAGTCTTATGTGATGCTGAACAGCATACATGAATTACCTGTAGAAAACTTAAGAAACAACATGTATATATGATATACACACCTTGGAACAGCTGTCGCGCTGCCGTACATAAGAGGTACTACAGACAAAATCAGTAAGATACTTACACAGGCATCACAATCATAGACTGCCTTCAAAACAGACAAAAAAATAGCAGCCATCCGTTTAAAAACCCAAAGACAAAATTGACCTGGAAAACAAAGGCCACATACGAAGTTTCCTGTGCTCATGCTGGCCACTTACATTGGACAGACCCAATAGAACAGAATAAGTACCCGCCTGGATGACACAAAAAATGCAGTAAAAAAAGCCTGAACATACCTCCTCACTAGTCCAACAAATGAAACCGACAGGTAACAACATCACTTCAATGGCACCAAAGCCCTAGCCACTATAGAAACCCCAGCCACAGAATTCATCAGAGAAGCCATCGAGATTGAAAAAAGACCTGAGCATGAATAGAAGAAGATGAATATCAGCAGACTGTCATCATTTGGAAGCCTGCACTCTTAAAATAGAAAAGATCTCCACACCACAAGCCAGGCAAACACCTGGGCAGCAAACAGACTCCCTCTGATACCTCCAGCTCAAACACACCCCACCAGGAGCCAGATGAAAACCTGGCTTCCTATACGATAATAGCCGGTCCTTGTCACATGAAGGCCAAGCGCACTGAAAGCCTCTTCCCGTGCAGGAGCAGAATGTTGCCAGGCAATCAAAAACCAGCAACAAAACA
Source organism: Laticauda laticaudata (assembly GCA_004320025.1). Lineage (NCBI taxonomy): Eukaryota > Metazoa > Chordata > Lepidosauria > Squamata > Elapidae > Laticauda > Laticauda laticaudata. The sequence goes on along the minus strand of BHFT01022914.1, from coordinate 45,192 downwards.
CAGAAAACCAAACACCAATCGACACAAACTCCCAAGTCTAATAAAGACAGAACGCAAGACTCCAACCAATCAGGATGTAGAAAAAAAACATTCCTGCCACAGCAATGGCCTAGCCTCAAATTTAAAAACCAACGGCTGTGAGACCATGACGCGCACGACAACTCAATACAGAAGCCTGATGATGGCAGATGAAGATTTGCTGAAACGTTGCTACAACTTAAAAAGCCACTACAATGACGTGGAATAATACCCGAAGGAAGCTGAACAGCGCGCACACACACCACACAAACACGTATGTGTATAATATATATATATATTTATATATATATATATATATATTAATGTAGTTATGTTTTTTTAAAGCTTTCCGTGGGTGCTTACATGTGTTGCTGTTTAGGCTTCCTTTCGGGTATTATCCCACGTCATTGTAGTGGCTGTTTAAACTTGTAACAAACGCTTTCAGCAGAATCATCAATCTGCCATCATCAGGCTTCTTTATGGATGGGTGGGTACGCACAGCTTCTGGTTTCCAAATTCGAGCTGGTCTATTCTGATTGGCTAAGAAGCCCTGGGTCTGTGTTCACTGGACTTGGAGTTTGATTGATTTGGTGTTTTCTGGGTTCTTCTGTCTGTTTTGTGGGCTTTGATTGGCTGGCAACACTGCTGTTCCTGTGTTGGACGGCTTTCACGTGCAGCTTGCTTCGTGTGAAAGGAAGCGGCTGCTATCCATTAGGAAGCCTAGTTTCACCTGGGGTGGCCTGGTGGGGGGGTGTTTTGAGTTGGAGCATGCAGAGGAAGTCTGTTTGTGCTCAGTGGTTTGTCTGTTTTTGTGGTCTGGAGATCTTTCTGTTTGAGAAGTGGCAGGCTTCCAAATAATTCACATCTGCTGGAATCATCTCTTCTATTCCATGCTTTCAGGTCTTTTTTCAAATCTCTATGGCTTTCTCTGATGATTTGTTGGCTGGGGTTTTTCTATATGGCTAGGGTTTTGGTGTCATTGAAGTTGATGGTATGAACCTGTGGCATTTCATGTGTTGGAAACTGTGAGGAGGTGTGTTCCAGCTTTTTTAAAGACTGCATTTTTTGTGTTTATTCTAGGCGGGTACTTATTCTTCTATGGTCTGTAACAATGTATGTGGCCGGGTAATGATGTACAGGGAAATTTCCGTATATGCCTTGGTTTTCCAGGTCAATTTTGTTCTTTGGGGTTTCCTAAGGAATGGCTGCTATTTTTTGTCTGTTTTGAAGGCAGTCTTGATGTGATGGCGTGTGTAGTATCTTACTGATTTTATCTGTAGTAGCCTCTTATGTAGGGCAAGACAGCTGGTTCCATAGGTCTGTTGTCTTCTAGGTCTCTTGTTATGTCTTGGTGTGTTTTTGTGGATCAAGTTGGGTGATTTTGTTTTTTGGAAGCCATTGGCTTATCAATACTTTCAGTAAGGGTGCCTAGTTTTCATTTTCTTTAATATGTGTCTTGTCTGCCAGGCGTTTGGTTCTGGTCAAATTAGTGTTTTTCCACCACGGAATTTGATCTGTGCTGGGTGGTGGTGGGATTGGGGCGTTGAGGTCGCGGTTGTGTGTGTTTTCTTTTGTATATGGTGTGTCCAGTGTGCCATCTGTTCTTTTTTGTAGATTAGTAACAAATCTAAAGGAATGGTAGTTGTTTGTTTTAATTTCCGTTTCATGGTGAAACTTTGATTTTTGGGGTGTGGTGTTGTTTAGGTGTGTTTGGAAATTGTTTAGTTTGTCTTTTCCATGGGGCCAAATCACAAATGTTGTCATCGATGTATCCTTAGCCATAGTTTGGGTTTGTGGGTGCATTAGCCAGGGCTCTGGATTCGAATTCTTCATGAACAGGTTTGCAATGAACCGGGTGAATAGTGGGTGATCCATAGGGGCTCCCTTCAATTTGCTTGTATCTTTGGTCCTTTGTATATGAAATATGTGTTGGTTAGCAGTGTTCTGTTAGTTCCATCAGGTCCTTTAGCTGGTTTGGTATTTATTTTTGATGATTTCAAGAGTTTCTTTTATCGGGACTTGAGTGAATAGTGAACACGTCGAACTTACAGACAAGCCAGATCTTCTTGTTCGCACATGTAGATCTTTGATCATTTCTAAGAAGTGGTATGGAGTTTTGTACATATGAAGCCTGCCGGGTTTCAGCATGGGGCTGTAAGTTGTTTTCTAAGTATTAGCTAGGTTTTGTAATGGTGCTCCTATGGAGCCCTGACTATATGGGTCTGGAGAGGTAATGCCTTCTTTGGTGTATTTTTGGGAGGCCGTATAATTTTGGGGCATCTTGAAGATTCTTCTCATTGGGAGTGAATCGTCTGTTGGATTTCTTGCTTATGTGGCTGGTTATAATTTTTCTTCTTGTTAATTTTTCTTGAATATGTGGTTGGGTTCTGTGTTTATAGTTTGTATGTGGAGTCTTGGAATAGGTCGTCAATTTTTGTTTCATAGTCTTTTCGTGTCCATTAACTACTGTGGCATTTTTCTTTGTCTGCTGGGAGTATTATTATGCTGGTTATCATTTTTCAGGGTTTGTAGAGCTTTGAAATTCATCTTTTTGCAAATAATTTTTTGGTGGTTTTCCGTTGTGCATAATATGTGAGTAACCTGGTGTCTAATTCTGTCAGCTTCATCTGTCATTAATTTTGGTTGGACTGGATTCCTTACTGCACATATGAATGGATTCTGTTGGGATTTTTTTGGGTGTATGGCCATAATTGAATGCCTTTGGATAGGACATCTGTTTCTGTTTTGTTGAGTTCTCTGTTGGAACGTTTATAAACTAATTGTTTCCAGGTGTTGTGTGGGTTGTTGGGGATTATTCTTGTATTTTTAAATTTTTTAGTTTCTTGAGATATTTTCAATTTTGTAAGTGGTTTCACTATCACATCAAGTCCCAATAAAAAAAACTCCTTGAAATCAATCAAAAATAATACGCAACCAAGCTAAAGACCTCATGGAACTAACACAACAACTGCCTAACCAAACACATATTTCATACACCAAAGGACAAAGATACACAAATTGAAGGACCCCCTATGGGATCACCACTGTCACCCGTGCATTGCAAAACCTGTTCATGGAAAATTCGAAATCCAGAGCCCCTGGCTAATAGCCACCCACAAACCCAAACTATGGCTAAGATACATTGGTGATTTGGCCCCATGAAAAGAAACTAAACAATTCTAACACACCTAAACACAGCACACCCCAAAATCAAGTTCACCATGGAAAAGGAAATAAACAAACAACTAGCCATTCCTAGATGTACTAATCTACAAAAGAACAGATGGCAACACTGGACTACACCACTTACCAAGAGAAAAACACACACCAAACGCGACCTCAATGCCCAATTCCCACCACCACCCAGCACAGATAAATTCCATGGCGAAAACACTTAAACTTACCAGAACCAACGCCTGGCAAGACAAGACATATATAAAGACTGAACTAGGGCACCCTGACTGAAGTATTGACAGCCAATGGCTTCCAAAAAAACAAAATCACCAACTTGATCCACAAAAACACACTGCAAGACATAACAGAGGACCCTGGGCCGCCTATGGGTGGTCCTTGCCTATAAGGTACTAGTTGTAAGATACTCGTCTGCTGCTTCAGAAACAATAGCGCGCTCGACCCAAAGAACTGACTGGCAAGGCATATCGAATTCCCTGTACATCTCCTCCGGACATCTTGGGGACAGCTGAGTTACCCGCCTGTGCACAAATGCAGTAAAAGCTGGAACACCTCCTCACTATCCCATGAAACCACAGGTCACAACATCAACTTCAATGGCCACTAAAACCTAGACATATAGAAACCCAAGCCACAGAATCGAATCAGAGAAGCCATAGAGATTGAAAAAGACACTGAAAAGCATGAATAGAAGAATGATTCAGCAGACCTGTCAATTCATTAGGAAGCCTGCACTCTCAAATAGAACGATCTCAGACCAACAAAAACAGACAAAACCTGAGCACAAACAGACTCCTCTCCTGATGCCTCCAACTCAAACACCCCACCAGGCACCCCAGGTTTGAACCTAGCTTCCTAATGGATAGCAGCCGTCCTTCTCACACGAAGCCAAGCTGCCTGAAAGCCCTCCACCAACAGGAACAGATGTTGCCAGCCAATCAAAGCCACAAAACAGACAGAAGAAACCAAGAAACACCAATAATCAAACTCCAAGTCCAGTGAAACAGACCCAGGCTCCTAGCCAATTCAAGAATAGACCAGCCTCGAATTTGAAACCAAAGCTGTGAGACACCCACATCCATACAGAAGCCTGATGATGGCAGATGAGGTATTTCTGCTGAAATGTTGTTACAACTTTAAACAGCACTAACAATGACGTGGGATAATAACCCAAAGGAAGCTAAACAGCACATATGTATATATGTATATATATGTGCGTGTGGTGTGTGTGTTAATGTCCTCACTGGTACCCAACAAAGTAAAAAGTTCAAAATATCAAATTGAAAAACACAAATAAGCAAGCAAGTGCAGGGATTACCCTGGGGTTAAATTAACTTGAAGTGATAATGTTCTGGCAGTTTTACAAAAGTTGTCTGCCAAGTTTGATAAAGCAGAACATCAATCAAAAGCTGTCGACACACGACAGAATCCAGCGAAGCCTCTCTCACTAGTTAACAAAACGTGTCCCGAACAAGAACCGCAGAGCTAAGCAACACACACTTTTATTCCCTGTGGGGCATGTCAAGTCTCCCATCTTCAGTCTCTGATTTGTCCTTTCTTTTTGCATTGCAATCTCACACTTTTGCTGCATCTTCTTGCATCGCATCAAAAAACTTCCCTCAGAACTATCCTCAGTTAGAGGCTCTGGATATGCTCTCCTGATTATCTTGCCGACACCTGAGGTAGAATCAGGGAGGAAGATCCTGCTGAGGAGGAAAGTCCTGGGGAGGAAGTCAATTCCCAAATCCTCTTACAAAGCAGGCCTCAAACCTTCTGAGCCAAATCCTCCTTTTCTCATTGTCGAAGTCTGGTGTCTTCCAGCAAAGCCAGGCTCAAAACCTTCAGAGTCAAAATGCCTCTCTTACCTCCGTGACCAAGTCCTCGACCTTCTGACAAAGCAAGGCTCAAACCTCTGAGTCCAACAACATATATGTATGCTGTTCAGCCTTCGTTCGGGTATTATCCGCACATCATTCGTAGTTGTAGCTTTTAAAAGTTGTAGCCAACGTTTCGGCAGAATCTCATCTGCCACAATTCAGACTTCTGTAATTTATTGCTGTATGTATACAATACATACATACATACAAACACCCGCCACCCAAATCAGAAACCAGCCAAGCCACACAAAATCCAGTCACACCCCCACTAGCAGTTAAAAGGAAGAAGCAGCTGCATAGCTCACATTACTTCTGAGAAGCACAAAGCCGAAGACACAGCAATGAAGATGAATGAATGAGACTTCATTGGAAACGTCGCCTAGATAGTTCCGATTTTTACACAGGAGAAAACCCGAATAACTAAAAGATCCATATATACCGTATTTCTCCAAACAAAAGGCCTCCCACAATAGAAGCCCCACATGGTTTTATAGGCATTTCAATTTATAAAATTGAAATAAGCCCCTCCCCAACATTAAGGCCCATATTAAACATGCGAAATAGGGGGGGGAATGGCAGGGGGGCTTGCATTTAGGAATGTACTTGCATGCCCTGGATATGGTGCCTTGCTGCCATTGATGGGCAGGTTTTCATACCGGAAGAACCTTTGCCCAAACCATTTCTTTTCCTCTCCCTATTCCTGGCTGTGCCGTTAGAAGAATGCTGCGGTGTTTGGCGCAGCCACTGTGGCCAGTCAGGGCTCCCCCTGCAACTGGAGCCGGCTGAGGAAGACACTTGGCTTCAGGCGCTCACTGTCGCCGCGTTCCGAAGGGGAAGGTGCTTGCCCAAGAGGATCTCTCCCTCTCTCTCTCTCTCTCTCTCTCTCTCCCTGCAAGGTCTGCGCTGCGGCTGAGGAGGAGGAGGCTGCACCCAGTTCCTTCTGCTTGCTGAGAGGTGAGGAAGCCGCAGCTTTGCACAGCAAGCAAAGCGCTGCTCACCCGGGCAAGATTTGGGAATGAGGGGCAGGAGGAGGCATGCACACACCCGTGGCTCACTTTCATGGCTCTGCCCAGCCCGCACGGCTCTGGCACGGCCCTGGCGGGATGAGTGGAGGGTCCGGTGGGGAGGCGCTCGCTGCCTTGGTGATAGCTCTGCTGCCGGGAAGGAGGACAGGCGAGCCCTCCTTCCCGGTGGCAGAGCTCTCACCAATACACCAGTACACCAAGACGAACTCAATATTATATATACACCTGTGTATATGGTGGTGGCTAAGTTGCCATCAGGAGAGGTCAGCATGGCCAAATTCCCAGGGTCCCAAGTCCCATTAATAGGATGCAGGATCAACTCCAGAGTTTATGGGCACTTAGTAAAGAACTATCTAGGCTGGTTAATGCTAGGATTGAGAACCTCAGACAAAAAACTTTCAAATCAACGGCAGCAGCTAAATATAACTGACCTGACAGAACCATCTGTGGATGCAGTCACCACTAGGCATTTTTCATCATCGCAAAACAGGCTGACTATTTTAGCAGAATGAGCCCGCCAACAAATTTGTTGCTTTACATGCTGCAAAAAATATCAGTTAACATTAGCTGTCTTCATATGCATAATTAAGTCAGAATTCTTAACACTTGAACAAGGCATGGTGGTCAGATTCAGACACAACTAAGTCTCAGTAGGTGATTTTTACATCATGCCAAGCCAAAAGTGGAGAAGATACGTCCACATATGTCTTAATTGTATATATGTGTGAGACAATGCCAGATAGTCTGGGGACTATTGATGGGTAAATGAAACTGTCCACGCAGTTGAAGTATAAAAAACAGGTTATGAAAAAAGGTATGGAGACTCAAATCCAAGGTTTTATATGAGAACTTAAGCCCATTCAAATTGTTAATTTGATATGGAAACTGAAAACTCAGAAAGCTATGCTAAGCGATGCAGTCACATGACATCAAACTTTCCTAAATGCCATTTTTAACCAAGGACAACCTGTTTGCATTTGCTTTTGTTAAACTTTGTTGCTTTGTGCCCATTTCTTTCATTTATTGATATTTCTTTACATTTTATTTCTGCCTTCTTCTTGGCAGTCTTTTGAATTATTTGAACTAAACATTCATCTCTTCATTCAATTCATTAAAATGTTGATATGTAAAAGCCTGTGATTGATCTTGTGACAATCACATAATCGTTTCATGCCAGTGTTTAATTTTTAATAATTCTTCAATTATTAGTATACTAAACCAAATTAATAATTCAATTTTAATTTATATATACCAGATTTTTAAACATTTTAGTAACTTCAAATGTGAATTTACCAGTTTTGAGAAATAAAAATTCTGCAAGTAAGCCATATTGAAAAGAATTCTCATTCCTATGGATGTTTCTTGAATTATACAAATCATTAACAATTCTTATGTTTCATTTACTTTCAGTGTTTAAATTAATTCTATATGTAATGTACATAAGCAAAGAACATAGACTATGTGTGAATCCATGTAAATGAACTGGAGGATGGGAGGCATTATTTTGCATTTTGCTCACTCTGTTTGGATCTTTTTGATCTTCTAGGAATGAGCCAATATTCCATCGAATAACATTTCCCTCTGTAAAACAAATCATCTATTAAAAAATTAGAACTTTTTCATAATACAGAATTGGCCAAGGGCTGTCCCTAAGACAATCCTGTAAGTTAAGAAGCAGCAGAATAGGTATCAAGTGAACAATGATATTTTACAATTCAAACAGGGTCTCTTGATGATTATTTTGTTTTGACTAAAGAAGATAGTTTAATATGAATTATTTTTATATTACAGAAACCCATTTTTCTAATTTAAAAGTGTTTAAGACTATAAACACATTTTCATTTTACCAAAATCTTATTTAATTACTATGAAAAATAGATTCAACTGCCATCAACTGGAATCTTGCTATTATCTTACACAGTGTAAATGCTGTGTGTATCATCTTACACAGACTTGCCAGGCATGGCAATACATCTCATTTTCCCGCTTTGTTTTGAGAAATTTGCTTAGATCAGACATTCGTAGACTCCATATGTCTGGATAAGTTGCTTTACTGAACGTAAGAAAGAAGTCACACAGATGGAGAAAGTTTGCTTTCTGCAGAGCCCAAAATCTATTTCAGGGTTTAAATCAGAGGTAGTATTCAGCAGGTTCTGACCAGTTCTAAAGAACTGGTTGCGGAAATTTTGGGTAGTTTGGAGAACTGGCAAATGTCACCTCTGACTGGTCCCGCCCCTATCTATTCTCTGCCTCTGGAGTCCCAGCTGGGTCTTCTTTTGTTGCCCTGCACAGGAGAATGGAACTAGAAAGGGATGGGGTGGGGAGGGAATGGGATTTTGCAGTAACCTTCCCCTGCCATGCCTACCAAGCCACGCCATGCCATGCCACGCCTACCAAGCCATGCCCACATAACCGGTAGTAAAAAAATTTGAATCCCACCACTGGTTTAAATTCTAGGGCTTTTCCTCCTGTCCTTGTGAGTCAATTGAAATTTGGTTCTTCTCTTCTCAGCCTTAAAACTGTGAGACAATGGCATATTTATACAAAGGTTCTCTGAGAGGGTATGATCCTCGCCTCACCAACTTAATCTTTTGCATACAGTTAGTTATATTTTTACACACACGATTGATTTATTTAGAAAGTCTGTATACCTACTATTTTAACAATTCAAATGTGAATTACATTTAGAAAAAAAAACATTCAATTGTACATTAAGATATAACTGATATAATAGCATCATTCAAAGGCCTGGACAAGTACTTATTTATTTTATTTATTTAATCCATCTATACTGTATGACAATCATGCTGAGCAATAAAACTTACCTTTATTAGCAGCATAAAGCATTTTGGCAGCCCCATCGGCACAAAGTGCTGTCAAAGGAATTGGAGGATGTTTTGTATATGGCAGAATTTCTTTCAGCAGATCTCCCTTTACAAAAACAGAAATACAATCACACTTTCACAAATCAGAATTTTCTGCAGTTAGGACTTTGGGATTGCATGAGTCATACCCATTCTCTTATCTAACGCCTTCCCCAAATCTTCCGTTTTAGCCATTAAATTGACTTACAGCAGAACCATATGCCTACTTCTTTCTAATTATTATAAAATTATACTGTACTCAGTGTACTGCACTGGGTTCATGCATCACACCAAGCTAAGGCTTTTTAAAACAATGTTTGTTGTTCAAGTATTCAAGTATAAAACCATGTTTGTTGTTCAAGGCCTGATTTGCACATTAGACATAAACTACTGTTCACAAAAAAAAAACCACTGAGTTCATACATGTCATGACCAGCTCAGACTCTGGTGAGGATGCCAACAATGAGCATTCAATTCCTATGTTGCTGCCGGAGAACCAGGAGGCAGCTGTCATCTATCTCTGAAGATGAGGAATCTGAGCTGCAACCAGTATTTGCTCCCAATGCAAGGGTTCACCATGTAAATAGGAGAGCAAAGGCACTCTGTAAGGCCACTCACAAGAAAGGAGACAGACTCAAGTGAGCAATGCTGGGCTTGCTTCAATGAAAGAAGAGAAGCCAGATGAAGCCTCCTTATTGGCAACAACTATCTGGTTACCCAGACTTCGTATGCCTTGATTTCGCTTGACCACTCAAGTGATGGGTCCACTGTTTTGGATTTATAGTTATCTTAAGGCAATCTTGCTAGATATTTGAGGATTTGATTTCTCTAGTGCGTATATATGTGTTTGCACTGACATTTCCTTTGCTCCTTGTTCATTTGTTTCGCAGACTTCTCCATTACATTTGGAACCACCTCCCAAGTATGTGGCCTGAGACAGGGCAACAATACATTAAGCTAAAGTCAAATGAACCACCAGTGGCATAGAAAAAAGTGTGTACAGTTGGATGTGTTTGGGAGACAATAGAAAAATGGGAAAACATGGAAGATGTAGAAAAGTCCCTTGACTGAATGAAAACGTAACTGAAACTCTTCTTCACTACTTCAGTCCAATTCCATAAAACAACTTACCATAATGCTCCACAGATAAATGAAACCATCTTCATGTGCTGAGGCAAGTATGGGTATAGAATGATAATTATGTTTTCCAAATGATAATATATTGGGTATTGCTCCTTTGCTTGAGGAAGAATCTGGAAGCTTTGTTTCTAAAACAGAAGATAAGTCATTAACCAAACAGTATTCATATTTTTCTTCCCTTGAACATAACTTGTTTCCTGTGTTCTATCATGAGATGTATTAGCATATTCTATTTCCACTATTCACTTAAATTTTATTGAAATAAAATCCATCAAAAGTGTTATTACATAAATAATCGAGTTTCTGTCAAGTGAAATTTAATCCTGTTGACTTCATGGAAAGACTTCAAACTTAATCCTGTTGATCCCATGAAGTCAATAACATGTTGGCAACATCATGAAAACAATATGCCATTGTTTCTTTCCAGATATTTTTTCAACTTCTCAGTTTCCTAGGATTTCATAGTGATTTTCCATTTAATCAATTTCAACCATGCGTAGCATTTTAAGATCAAGGTTAAGATGTGTGTTATGAAATAAATTCTTCAAATGTTTCCCTTTAGAATTGATGTAGACCTTGTGGAAATTATTCCTTTGCTTCCTGAAGGGGAAGAATGTGGAGGTTTTTTTTCTGAAGCAGAACATCATTCATCAAACAATATTCATGCTTTTCTTTCTTTGAACATAATTGTCATGTCATATCATTAGATGCCCACCTTTCAAGCACTTCAGCCAATGGTGGGATTCAATTTTTTTTACTACTGGTTCTGTGGGCGTGGCTTGGTGGGCATGGCAATGGAAGGATACTGTAAAATCTCCAGTCAGAGGTGGTATTTGCCGGTTCTCTGAACTACTCAAAATTTCCACTACTGGTTCTCCAGAACTGGTCAGAGCCTGCTGAATACCATCTTTGACTTCAGCACTTCTGATACAGCAGTATTAATTGCAATTTTCCTTACCTGTCACTGAAGTAATCTCAAATAAACTAGCTGTTGCAGTTTTTTAAAAAGAATTTCTTAAACATAATCTCAAAAATACAGCAAACTGTCTAAAAGAAACTGTCTAAAAGATACCTGAAAGAGTTGTACAAACAGAGTCTCTTTTAATGCCATTCTGAAATCAAACAACAGAAATTTAGAAAGTAGAGTTTTTTCCATCCAATTCAAACTTAAATAAATCCTGCTGATTACTTTCAATAAAGAAAACACAATCTTTTTAAAATGTTCTCATAATTAAATAAAACATGATTTTTTCAGAATATGTGCACAAGGTGGGGTGAATGCTCTTCTAGCCTGCATTGGAGGACTTTGAGAATTTAAAATGGCCAAATAATTCTATCCCCAAATTCAGACACTCCAAAATCTCATGTGCTTTCGAAAGGTCTCAGTATGTGATACAGCAGTCCAATGCTCCTTTTGCTGCTAATTCCTTTAAAGAATTATACCCACCAGTCATCTTTTGGGAACAATAGGTAATAATGCTACCAGTAGAGAAAATAATATAGAAGTAGTGCTGAACTTTAGGCTAATACAAATTATTTTACCCTATTCTCTATCGAAATAAAATAAAAGCTTCACTTCCCTGCTCTCCTCTACATAATGAATGAGAAGGTTTGTATGAAGATTGAACTCCTGTTTCCAGCAGATTCTTTCTTGTACTTGATTCTTGCTTGAAAAGTATGGCTCCTTAGGAAGTTTCAGCTTATATTCTATTTCTGCTGCTTCTAAGAATGATTCCAACCCTATATATGTTTTTATCTGCATGCTTCATCATGATAAGTTGCATATAAGGTTTTTGTTTGTTGTTATTTAATTTTTCTAGAACTATTTCATTTGGGGATTTGTCCAATTTTGTCTAACGGTTTAAATTTTTAGTTTCCAAAATTTTATAAATAGTTTTTCAGTTCTGATAAAAAGGAAATTATGGCATATTAGAGATATCCTGATTTAGATGAGGAATCTTATTGCCATGAGAAAAATTCTCCCTGAGCATTCATTTTGCACGCAGTTGCTATTGCAGCTACCATTTTCAGATAACTTTATTTTTTTTCCCTTGTGTATATTTCCACAGATACAGAACAGAATCCCTGAGGTTGGATTAGAATACTCAGAAAATGTAGGCTTGGATGAAATCACCCCAAGAAAATAGAAGAAAGTACAAGAACAAAGCTTTCATATTCACATCAGGCTTTGTTAAAATTATGTGCCATCAAGTTAATATTGAATCTTAAGTGACCACATACATTTTGTCTACTTATCAGTTCCTAACCTATCTTTTAGGCCTTCCAACAATACATTGCCAATGATGCAAATAAGTCCATCCAACTTGTTGCTAGTCATACTTTTCTTCTTTTTCCTTCTACCTTTTCTAACATTAGAATATGCTACAAAGAACTTAGTTTTTGCATAGTGTGTCTAGAGTAGGACAATTTTAGCTTGATTCTTTGTGACTTGAATGAGAGTTTTGGATTCATTTGTTCAATGATCCATTTGTACGTTTTCTTGGCTGTCACCGAGTCTTTTCCAACACCAAAGATCAAATGCATTAATATTCTACTTACCCTACTTCTATCCAACCTTTGCTCCTATAGAGTCACAGAGAGCAACATGGCTTGCAGTATACTGATCTTTATCAATACAGACACATCACAAAATTTCCAAGGCCTTCATGGCTGCTCTATCAAGTGCTAGTGTGTAACATATTTCTGGATTGCTTGTTCCTTACTGTCATGATTAATCAATACTTCCATTGTCAATTTTAAGGCTGGTTGTTGTACCTGCTGTCATTAGCTACACATAGTCATCTTGAGTAGTGAGATGGGCAGCAAATTAATTTTATGATATGAATAATAACAATTAGTTTGGTCTTCATTGCATTTAATTTTAATCATATTTTTTTCATATGCTCCTTGATTTATATTGCAGATTCTTTACGTTTTTAGCTATCAGGTAGTGTCATTGACAGCTAAGCTATTGATATTTCTTCCTCCAGCTTTAAAACCACACTCATCTTTTTCCAATCTAGCTTCTTTTGATATATATTTATCATATAGGTTGAGTAAGTAAGGAGAAAATATAATCTTGTTGCACTTTTTTGCCAACCTGAAGCCACGTTCTATCCAGACTGTGGCTTCCTGACCTGCATGAAAGTTTCTCATGAGAAAAATAAGCTGTATAACAGCTCTGTTATACAGTTCTGGAATTGTTATTTCTTTAAAGCATATTCTAGAACCTGACATGGTTGGTACAATTGAAGGCCTTTGTATAATCAATGAAGCACATAGTCATTTATTTTTAGTATTTGACTTTCTCAAACATCCAGCATGGATCAGCAATAACCCATGTGCATCAGCAATAATTTATTACTTTATTCAGATCAATCCAAATATCACAGAAAGTGCAGAAGATTTTTGGTATGCTATGAACCTTCATCATGATTAACAGTAAATGAAAGAAAGACAAAATAGATGGCTCAATCTTAAAGCCATAAAAATCTAAATTTAGTCACAGCCTGCCTGAGGACAGAATGCACTCTTCTTGTCCTCTGGCATACTTTTGCTTCTATTTTCAGCTAACAGTGACTTCTTGTTAAGTATAATCTCAGAATGGTGGTTTAAGGTGGCTGATAGTCTGCAGTTTTGTTGAATGTTTGAGACCCAGGCAGATGGTAATCTGGATCAGAAATGATTTATTTATTTAATATTTATTTATTAAATTTATTTGCTGCACATCTTGCCATGGGTGGGCTATTCTGGGGGGCTTACAACAATAGAATGTAAAATTATAAACAAATGTAAAAATAGGAACAATGAAATAATAAAAAATAATGAGAATCCAGGGAGTACTTGACTTACAACAGTTCATTTAGTGGCTGTTCAAAGTTACAATGGCATGAACAAAGTGACTTATGACCATTTTTCACATTTATGACCGTTACAGCATCCCCACGGTCATGTGACTTACATTCGGCTGCTTGACAACTGACTCACGTTTATGAGGGTTGTAGTAACCCAGGGTCATAGGATCCCCTGGTGTGACCTTCTGCCAAATGAAGTCAACAGGGAAACCAGATTCACTCAGTAACCATGTTACTAATATAAGAACTGCAGTGATTCACTAAACAACTGTGGCAAGAAAAGTTGTTAAAATGGGGCAAAACTCACTTTAAAAAATGTCTCACTTAGCAACATACATTTTAGGCTTAATTGTAATCGTAAATTGAGAAATATCTATACAGCAAAATGAATTAAAAGGTGGGCAGAGAGTGTTATGGTTCGCTGGCAGCCTGTGCAGATGGCAGCGGAATTGGACAGTGGGGAGGAAAGGGGATCAGTCTGGGAGTTTGGAGAGGACTTGGACGAGAGTCCTGTATCCGATGCAGAGGTGGGGCCAGGACCATCTGGGAATGGGGTGCTGCGTCCGGAGACTTTGGAGTCTGGCAGCAGTGAGGCAAAGGACCCAGAGGAGCCTGTTCCCAGTGCACATGTGCACAGAGCTGCCAGAAGTTGAGAGCAGCTGAAACAAAAGGGGAGACTCGGGAGTAAGGCTGGGAGGTGATTGCCCCTCTCATAAAGTATAAAGGACAGGCAAAGATGACAAAATCTTTGCAGGAAGCAAAGTCGTTCATTCAGTTCAGATTCATTCTTGAAGCTCTTTGTACTTCGGTTGGTTTATTTCTAGTTCATTGGACAGTTTTGTTATTAGCAGCACTTCACAGAAAAGAAAGATGGGTGCTTGTCTTGAGGGACTGTTTGAGAAGTCATTACCGGCTGGGAATGAAAATAATTCCCAGTATTGCAATAAAACAAGACTTGTTTTTAAAAGAAGCATGTGAATAATTATGGTCTCGGAAGCCTTGGTCAGGACAGAGAGGGAGTAGGAAGCCCAGGGAAGAAGGTGGGGTCTGCAATTAGTCTAGCAGCCACTTCCAATTTGGTATTCCCCCATGGAGTCCCCAAGCCTGGTACAAGTCTTCAGACTCTTACAGAAAGACACCATGCCTTGAAATTACACTGTTTCCTTATACATGGTTAAACTTAATCATCATTTGTGTGGATTTAGTCATTCATGATAAATCACATATACTAAACTATGGATTGTTTTAACCATGATTTGTGAAACAAACCACCAAAGCCTAGACTATATATATATATAAAACTATGATTTACAAACCATGAGTCATGGCTCATGAAGGATACTATGATATAAGAATGATTTGCAATCACTTTTTGAAATTCACAACCATAGTTTTTACTTGCCTTTTTAACACATTTATGCCCCTCCTTCCAAAAAAATAAAAATAACAATTGCAACAACTATTTTTTACCATTCTCCCTTCTGAAAAGGAACATACCATTTTTAACACTGAAACATTGTCATCTGCTTCCTGTGTAGGCATATCCTCACTCTGTGCTTCTATATAGGAAAAACATTCACTTGTACGCCTGCACAGAAAATAAAGAAGTCTCAGTGTCTGAAAATACTAAGAATATTCTTAAGAATGTATTAACCATCATTGCTCACTTTGTGTGTGTTTTTTTTTTGCTTTCCCCCCCAATAAACTTACCACAAGGGCTTGTTCTAAAGGTAGAATGGTAGGTTTCTAAAAGCTTTTGTTTAAAAAAAAATCATTATGAATAGCAAATATTTGGAGTAAAAGGGGAATCGAAGTCACTATTTCAATCATTCAGAATTTGAGTAAAACCAGGGCAGACTCAGATGCATATATCTGGGCTGTAAATTAAACAGCAAAGGTGCTTGATGGTAGACAGAAAGGATGCAAAAAAATTACAAAAGCTGAGTTTTGTGCTGCAGGTTCATGTCTGTCATAGGATGTGCAGACTGGTTTTGTTCTTTAGCTAATAATTGATGAAGGAGCGAACATGAGAAATAAAATTGATTGCATATTGCAATTTACTGTATACTTAAGAGAATGGTTCAGTACTGATGGGGCATAAGATAGAGACGTCCCTTTCACTATTTTATACATAACTGTATAAAGAATGCTCAATGTTCTTTAGAACTGTGTTGGAAGTATGCACATGGTAGAACCAAGGATGGTTTAGATGTGGAGAAGTTCAGTGATCTGTACCCATGGAAACTAGTTTGAGCTAGTTTTCTTTGTCTTTTTTTAACCCAATAATTTTAAATTTTCTGGCTTACTGTTTTTAGTCCTTTTTTGCACACTGAATTAACACTGCTAACGTCAAGAATAAATAGTACGAGAGGTCCATATATATGCATATAAGGACCGGTCTAGGACAACTCACCACACTCAACTTGTCATGGGACAACTAAATGTTATATTCATCATTTCATTTACTTTTATTATTGGTGACCCAATTTTCATTTAAAATGTTTGTAACTCGTATTTCTGGATTGACTTTCTTTCTTTTATTAATATTGGCCATGGTTTCATTGAAATTAATTTAACATTTATACTTGTTGAATTGTACCATGGCGAGTTGGCCATGGCAAGTTGTCCCATTCCATGTAAGAACATGCAGAGTAACCTTTTCCCTTAACAAGCAGTGGCCATTAATAGTAAAAATCTGAATTGATTTATGGGGATCGAATTTGGCTATCCAATATCATATTCTGCCTACTAATTCTTGTTACAAGAAGCAATGCTCAAGAAACAAAGGAATTCCCTTGTTGCCATTACTATTTGCACTGACATTAGAAGTACTAAATAGAAATATTAGACAAGATATGGATATAAAAGGAATGGAAATAAAAAAGGAAAAGTTCAAGTTACAGACATTCGCAGATGATCTGGTATTTATCTTAGAAGATCCACAAGAAAACAGGGCCTAAATTAATGAAAAAAAAATAGAAGAGTATGGTGAAGTGGCAGGACTGAAAATAAATAGAGGGAAAACTAAGATTTTAGTGAAAAACATTACAGAGAAACAGAAAAAGAAAAGTAGTACAGCTTCTTAGCCCACAAACATAATGTATACATGTTTTATAAAGAACTAGCTTACCTCTCAGATATAATATCTCGATACAGGAACAGTAACCAATTGATTTTAAGTAATTCAGGTCTATCTGAGTGAATAGCACGCCGAGCTCTGAACCTGAAAATGAAGATACTTTGCCTGTAGTTTTTTTCCACATTTGTTAGATATATTGCTTTTGTGCTTGGGATAACTTTTTTATGCTACTTAAAATCCCGTAATTCTTCGGGTATTATCCCAGGTCATGGTAGTGCTTTTAAAGTTGTAGCTACAACTTAAAGTAGCTACAACTACTTTACAAGTAGTAACTACAACTACTTTTTAAAGTAGCTACAACTTTAAAAGCACTACAATGACGTGGGATAATACCCGAAGGAAGCTGAACAGCACACATGTAAGTACCAGCGAAACTAAAAAAAACAAATATATATATTTATTATATTATATATAATATATATATATATATATATATATATAGACATATATATATATATAATTGGTTTTTTAAAAACAAACAAAGACAGACAAAACATAAAAACATCCAGCTTTCTTCCATAAGTGTAAAAATTTGTAAACCAACAGACACACTGCTTGTACACTTATGGAAAATCCCGTAACTCTAAGAACGAGCTCTTCTGACTTAAAAACACCCACGTACCCACACACTCAATTGTGTTTTGGGACTGGTTTTCAAAAAAAGACATTTGCTTTGGGGCCCATCCATTTATCTCTCTTTTAGAAGCTTTGCTTTCTTAGTCAGGGAGTAACAATTATTCATCCACTTTCGTAGGAGAGAAGCAATCTCAATTAGCATCCAAGAGACTTTCAACATGAAGAAAATTAAGAGAAAAACTGGTGAAGAAATAAGGGCATGGCACTGTCTGGGATCTATTCTTTGTATAAATATTATTTGAAGCAGAAAAGGATGAAGCAGCAAAGAAATTATTTACAGTTACTGTAGTTCCAGGAGAAAATGGTTTTGAAGTTCAGCTAAATAGGGTACAGAAAGCCAAAGTTATTTCTTTTTCCTTTAGTGCAGAATTTTAAAATATGCTCAAGGGAATAATTCCACTGAAACTCTTGAAAATGGAAAACACAGCTATTTCTTATATTGCAGCAAAACTAACCAACAGCCTGCATTCCCCTCCCCCCCTTCTGAACAAACAAGAACAAGAGACTTGGCACAGTGGCTCTGCCCAAGTGAAGTAAGCCTGGGGTAGAGGCAAACAGGTTGCTGAACCGCACTCTCCTTTACAGAGCCAAAGTTCTTTCGACTATGCATCTCACCATTCAGTGCTATTTGTCTGTGACTCAGGTTGTGCACAGGAGACAATANATGCATCTCACCATTCAGTGCTATTTGTCTGTGACACAGGTTGTGCACAGGAGACAATAATTGAGATCTTCACTTCTGACAGTGCATTTTTTCTGGACACAAAATGGCTGAGTATCTCAGGGAAATAACTCAGTCCTGGATGCTTCTAGGGTTGCCCCAGTCAAAGAGGGAAAAGCCATATTTGTCTCTTTGGGAAACTGTAGCTTCCTGTCTTTTTTTGATTGTAGAAAAAGAATCTATGGTGGCTCAGTGAAAATCAGTAGCAGCAGCAGAGAGAGTTATTCCTATGTGGGACTAGGATTAAAAGTACATTAATAAGTGAGAGGAGTTCCTACATCAGTCCTCTTTTGTGGGATTAGCCGAGTTTGTTTCCAAGTCAGAGGTAGAATGAAAAAAAATCTGTAAATATTCTTTTTGAAAAATATGGTTGATTTGGGAAAGAGTGCTTAACCCAAGTCAACCCTGGGCTGTTTTGTCTAAGACCATTCATTTGTTTATGTTGATCAGATGATACCATAGCTTTATCCATGACTCAACTAAGCATATCGTTATGAACAGGATTTAGGGGGATTTACAATAATCAATCAACAATTCAGATTTATCTCTAGGTTCCAGCAGCTTATTCCTTGTTTAACACTTCTTTTTCTCCTTTTCTCACATTGGGAACTGTTTTGAGACTGGACACTAAAACAGCATTTATCTAGGATGACTTGACATTAGCATTGCCTCTCCACATCCATTATAGGATAACGTGTTTTACTTACATGTGTGTGGCTGTGGCAGTTTCAAAATCCCACATGATGATAGAACCATTTGCACTTGCTGTAGCTAACAAACTGTAACCTTCTACTTTTAACAAATCAAAGCACTTGACTTCAATCCTAGGAGGTAGCTGAAAAATACACAAAGAAAGTATCTGATGGACATAGATTGGAAAAGAATAGCTGACCAGAACAGATGGACAAAATCAAAGACAAAAACACAGAGAAAGGCAACCAAGAGCTTCACAATTCCTTCCAACAATCTTTATCAATATTCAGATGAACTTATAGAAAGCAAAAATTCATGTGGACCTCAGTGCTGTGGACCTCAGATAGAAATAACTTTCTTAGAATTTTTTTCTTTCTTCATGTATTCTAGAACATATCTAGAAATGCAATAGTTCCTCACCTCTGCATTTGTGTTTGTGAGATCTGTATCAAGCAGTAGTTGAACATCTGGAAAAAAACCATTGTTTTTTTTTACATTGGGAGACAGTTTTAGGGCAATGAGTGGATAGCCTTGTAAAGCAAATGACACAGCTTCAGGAAGTTCCCAAGTTATGGACATGTAAGCTTCACCTTGATTAGCCTAGGTGAACAAAGAATTGAAGAAGATTAATTGACAATCAATCTGGGAAAATGTCTAGCTTTGTAAATTACTTTGAATATTATATACACCAGACATATTTATGTTAGAACGTATTTATGTTGATCCAAGATTAGCAGTAAATGCTATTAACATTATACTACTGGTTGACATCCACATCTGGACATTTCACACAGATTACCTTTGGGGAGATGGACTAACATCAAAATAATCATTTATATAGAATACTTTGATAGTTTGGAAACTGAGATGGTTTTGAGGGCTACACAACACATTGCTATCATTGACAAAGACTTTTAAGTTTCTGGTCAGCACAAATACTCATGATCAGCAAGCAGTATGTCAGAGACTGAATGCAGCATTGGTTAGAAATGTAAGGGGATGCAATCCAAGAGGCAGTTCTGAGTTCAATCAGCTTTTGAGACGTAATTAATTAAATCAAATCTAACAAAATGTCTTCAGGACGAATGACTGAAGTAAGCATCTGATGAAAACATGTTCTAGAATCTCTTCTAAAATGCCTAAATTAGATGATTAAAAAGATAATTACCAATAAAAATACTATTCACAATACCTAGGAAACATTTTGCATTCTCATTAAATAGGCAGCCAAATGGGGATTAAATACATTTAGCATGCCCTTATTAAATAAATTATTAGGGATTGAAAATAGTTGTACATCTTCTTGATACATTATTTCAGAGGCTCCTACATGGGGTATATCTGGACTAAGAATATATAAGGTTTATCTTCTCCTGAGGTTTCAGTGAGTTAAGGCTGAATTGTTGTAGTTTAAAAGACCTGCCTCAGCTTGAGCCTCTAAGAAAGAATGATCCTTAATTCCATTTGTTGAGAAAGGTATAGTTTTCTTGAGGTCAAGTGAAAGCTAGAGCTGAAATCTACATGACAAAATCCTAAAGTCTAACTTCCCGTCCTTTAGGTACCTCCCCATGCTGGCCTCCCCAATGCCCAATCAAATTCAAAGAAGATGTTTTCAGAAGGGTCGCTCCAAGCGTGGGTTGGTATGCTGCTGTATTCTGTCCTTAGCTGGTTGAGGATATAGTGAACTTTTCGTTTTCCTGGAATCCTCCCGCTTCTCATCCAGTCCCCTAGAGTTCATGGTGCTCTGGCACTGAGTGATAGCAAAAGGCAAGCATGAAGTGGCAGCTAACAGAAGGTTAATTTTTTTTTTAACTGAGGCCATTTAGAGGGCATTTTAGAAGTTTTGTGCTAGTATTTAATGACTTATTAGCTTAGAATGTACTGTATATAATTATTTATAAATTGATGGGGATGGTTGGCAAATGTTCATAGTTTTAAGCAAACATTTAAGTAAGTACAGGAAGTCTTTGGTTAATTGTGGTAGTTGGGACCAGGAACTCATTGCTACATGGTGAGTTGTAAAGTGCAATGCCATATGATTGCGTGGATTTAGGATTGCATTTCCTGTTGTGGTTACTAAACAAATCCTGCTTGGTCATTAAGCATGACAACATGTGGCTGTCATTTGCAACCTCTTGCTGGCTTCCCTATTGACTCTGCTTGTTGGAAGTCGACAGAGAAGTTCACAAATGGTGAATACGTGACTGCAGGATGCCACAATTTTCGTTAAGTGTCAACAAACTGCCAAATGTCTAAATCATGATCACATGACCATGAACCATAAGTTTTCTTGTTCAGTACTATTTTAACTTCTTGTTCAGTGCTACCAGTGCTGAGTCATTAACCAAGGATTCCCTGTAAAAGAGATAAAAAAAGTCTTGATGGGATTAAGAGGATTAGAACCAGAAGTCATAAACAGGATATAATCAGTAAAGATAAATAGAATAAATATGTAAACCACTTATATGTTGGAATTATGGACATTTAATTATTCTCTAATTGCTTGAAAAGGGACTTAATCTTTGATATATTAAAACTGTAATTCTGCACAAATGAGTTTGGAATATCATGTGATATTGTGAATACTTGAGAGGAAATATTTCACATTCCTGACAGCTGAGCCCTAACTTGGGCCTTTCTTTCTAGGTTGGGATTACATCTTACATAATAGCAAACATGGTCATAGGGAATTGGGGTCCTAACAAATGTGGAAATCCATAGTTAAGAGAGACTGGGTTCCTTGATTTTTGAAATTGAGAACAAAGTGAAGCAAATGAAATAGAAGATGTAACGATCAAAACTCAAACCTGAACAATTTTGATCATCCCGCTGTACTCCAAGACCAGGATCACATGCTTACTCTCACTGGCTTTCAAGTAGACCATCTGCATCAGCCAATGTTCATTAACCGTGATTTCCCTGCCTAAGGGCAAAATTTTAAGTATCTGCCCACTTCCAAAATCCCATATTTTCACAGTCCCTAAATGTGTAATAAAACAGAAGGAACATCACTCTTCATAGAAATAACTAACAGCTGTGTGCTACTGACTACAAAGTTTGCACTTATATGAAATACATGGAGAACAGTGGTGTCCAAGCTTGGCAACTTCCAGAATTCTCCAGCCAGCATAGTTGAAATCCACAAGTCTTAAAGTTGCCAAGTTTGGATACTTCCTGATGTAGAACAATAACGATTGTGTGAAAAGACTATTCTCCAATGCATTACTAAGGGCAATCTGCTAGTACTGTACATGGTGCACAGACAATGTTATATGTTCAAAAGAATTCTCAATTGATCTTTATTATGAAACTACAGAGCCCAGAAAGCATGATTTATTGAACTAGCTTTATGGCTCCTTGAAAATTACAGCAAATTATCTTAAAAGAGTTATTTTAAGGACTAATTAATTTCATTACCATCACATGCTCCAGTAGCAAGATGAAATCCATTTTTATCGACTGCTGCACATGTCAACTCAACCCCTGGCCCATGAGCATCTTCAATCTGATATATTAACTGTCCTGTTTCCAATTCCCAGACCTAAACATAAAAAGAGATTATATGAAATTCAGCAGATTAACTATAAGAGATTCCAAAAATAACCCAAACAGGTATTACTTTTTTTAAAAAAAAATGCATGCACGAAGTCTTAAAATAAAAGAATGAGAAGAACTGATTGAGTCTGAGAAAGGAATGCTGAAAATAAGTGTTCCAATTTCTCCTTGATTTAAAAGAAAAATTCAGTAATTCCTTTGGGCTTGCAGTTCAAGTGTTTTTCCCAAATGAAAGAAATGAAGTAATTTATTCATCCTGCCTCACCTATCACTGGGAAAGGCAAGTTCGAAAATAGCTTTTAAAATTGCATGTGAGTGTGAAAAGAATACCCTAGTAGCCTAGTTAATATATTTGTCCAAACCGGGGGGGGGGGGGGGNGGGGGGGGGGGGGGGGGAGGAGGATCTTTTCTTTTACAACTGTAAGGCTCATAAAATTTACACTCACCTTTACAATAGACTCAGAACAGATACTTAGAACTTGGTGAAAAACTTTATTGTAAACCAACACGTTGATGCTCCTTTCATGGGTCTGGGGGACTTGTTTAGTATCTTGTATCATCCGAGTGAGAGGATAAATATCGATGACTGCCGATCCTGGGTATTACAGAGTTGCATTAAGTCTAGAAAATACTTATGTTTTCATTTCAAAGTTTTGATGCCAGACTGACCTTAAGAAAGCACATTGCATGTTCTTGCTACTGTATGAGGCTTGAGGGTATTATATGTCAAATTAAATTATTAATAAGTTTTTATGCACCATAGTATTGCATTTACTCTTCCAAAAACTTGTTTCATGCATGCATTCAAACACCAAACCCTTAAAACTTATGCTATAGAAAATTAGAGATGATTGTTTTTACTTGTCTATAGCAAGGACAGGGAATATCTGACAGGATGGAAGCCAGAGTTCTACTTCCTTTTTTCCTATTTTACAAATCACAATACAAAGCCCTTAGTCCTGAAAAGAGGAATCTTGTGACATGCAAACTGCAGGAAAAATATCTCATGTTCAGCTAGTGCAGTGGAATGTGACAATGTTACACTGGCCGAATCCCAGTGGATATCTGAAAGGTCTCTCAGATCAGCAGGAAGGAAAATAGTGAAGGAGAAATCTTTTTATGAGCATGTGGATGGCATTGTCAGGTTTCACACCAGATTGGGCAATACATCTCTGCGAAGTTCAGCCTTGCGTGCAGATATTTCAGGTTACAAAAAATGGAAATTCTGTCTTCTGCACGCAAGTTTAGGCATAGAAAATGGGATACAAGCTGTGTTGATTACATTCATGAGTCATTGACTGCATATGAGCTGATCTGGCCACTCAGGGAAATGATGTTTTTTTTGTTATGTGGACTCCCAGATAAAGAGAGAATGTAGGGTCTATCAGTACCATATCTGCAAAATAAAGGCAGAATGGTCTTCATGTTGCTTTGCTTGTTTATGTACTAGTTGTCCATAGGAATGTTTATAGCATGTATACTTCAATGTTTTGGGGACAGACTAAATACCTCTGATGAATTCCCGAAATACCTCTGATGAATACTTAATACATAAGTAGTAAGCATCTGAATCTGCAGCTATATTCTGTGGCATGAAAGCAACACCCTTGGCAATATCACCTTCTTTTATCTGTTTCAAATATCTTTTATTTGTCTTTAAAAATATTTTGTTGTCTTTCTTTCCAGCATAGGTATATTTATACATTCAATGTCCCCTTTACATGTCTTTTTCTAATTTCGAATTCTCATATGTTGCTTTCTTCATAGCAAAGTTACCTAAGCTTCTTTTAAATATCTTGATAACTCTTTAATGCCTCCTGCCTAATAGTACAATTGAAGCATGATGACTCAAACTGTGCACAATAGCCCATCCTTATTTACATAATAGAATTCTAAAAAGTGTTATCTTAATACTTTCAAACAATTTCTCTGAACATTACACAAGTATCCACTGTTTAAACAATTAAGGCTAGATCACACTGGCCGACGGATGCAAAACGTATGCAAAAAGGACACAGCGGACGAGCAAAATTTCGGGTGCTCCATCGTTGTCATCCGTCAGTCAGGGAAGAAGAGGAAGCCTGTGCCTAACTCCTGCCAGCCCTGGCAAGAAGGACAGAACCACCACATCCCACCCCGTGGCACTGATTCTGAAGTGCTGGTGCTTCTGCTGCTGCTGCTGCTTCCTGCGTGTGCTGCTGCTGCTGTGGTGAGACAGCCCCAAGGCCCTCAAAGCCCTGCTGCTTGAAGGCCCTGAAGCCCCTGCCAGAGGGAGGAAGAGGCAAGACAAGGAGAAGGGAGAGAGGAAAGTCTCCTTTTCGAGACCATGAGGAGGAGGTGCTGGAAGATGGCTGAGGGAGAACGAGTACCTGTGGAGAAAGGGCCCCAGGCTCTATCGCGACACCAAGAGAAAGCAGGCAGCGTGGAGAAGACAAGGGCAGAGAGCCTGGGCTACAACTTAAGATGTACTCCTGGGATTGATGAAAGCACATGCACACCTGGTGTGGCAAGCTGCACCTGAAGAAATCTGGACAGGCTGCTGTCAAGCTCACTGACTGGGAGATGTACGTCATGGCCAGTGCAACTTCCTGGAGGGTGAGGTCCGCCCCCGAGGAGCAGCCCCTCTGTCAGCCTCTCCTTTCAGAAAGCCCACAGACAGCCACTCCTCTTCCCCAGCCAGGAACAGCTACGGTGTCCAGGCAGGTGGCCCCACCTGCAGGAGCCCCCATGACAGCTGCACTCCCCATGCCAGAGGACGTGGAGGATCCCCTGTCCCAAATGGAGCAAGAAGAAGCAGCAGCCAGAGACCAACCACCCTCCACCCCACTCCACGCCCACAAAGCAGGCAGAGAGGCAGACTGGAGGCCCAGAGCCACACTGTCCTGTTGGAGATCAGGGAACGATCAAGACAGCACAAGATCTTCGCTTTCAGCTGGTCCAACAGCGATATACCATCCTCGAACCGCAAGCCCTTCATCACGTACGTGAGCCAGACCCTCATGGACCTGCCCGAGGCCCAGTACCAGGTGGATGAAGGAAAAGATCACAGCACTTCTGCACAACCCTCCAGGCCCAGCTGAACCTGCTCTGACCCAGTCCAGGACTGCTCCTCCCCCCGAGGCGATGTCACAGCCCTTCCATCGGCTTTCAACAGCCCCTCATCCTAACCAAGGCTACGAGTACCAGGACTTCCCACAGCAGAGGCAGCCCTTCCCAGTCCAGGCCCAAGGTACATCACACTGCCATAGATGCCTCACCTGACCCAGCTGCAGACCAGACAGCCCCACTACACTCTTCCTCCCACCGACAGCCAAGCTCCTCAACAGAAAATCTGTCATGCAAGTCTTGTGCCTGACATCCAGGTCCTTGAGGAAGGGCCTCTCAACCTCACGGACTGAGTCAGCTCGTCTGAGAGCTTCCTGAACACCATCCCCCCTTTGTACTCTCAGGCCAGGCACCCAATGCGCCTCAGAAACCAGCACTCCAGCCACAGCCACCTTCCACAGTCCCTGGCTCTCGACAGCTGAAGTCTAGTGGACATGCCTCGAGAGTGACTGAGAATAGTGCCAGAGGACTGAGTTGTTACCTGGTTCACTTATTTTTTTAAAGAACACTTTACTTGGTTCATTTTGCTTATTTAATAAAGCATACAGTTTACTTAAGACAGTTGTTCATGAAGGTTGTCTTTGCTTCACACACTTGGATCATTTATTTACTTATTAAAGTGTTTGGTGAAAACTTTGAAAAAAGGGTTAAGCCCTTTGCATGCTTGTGGGAAAGTAAGGATAGTTGTGGGATGGGTAAGGATAGCTGTGGAATGGGTAAGGAATAGTTGGTGGATAGATAAACTCCAGTGGCAAGCATAGTGGGACTGTATAGTCCACCCTCCCAGCTGCCACACATATGGCCTTTTTTATCGATAACAATTTATTTCATTGATCAACACATTTCAAAATAACAAAGCTCTTTATTAATGCCCTATCATGTGAGGGCCACTCACATACATGGACAATCTCATCAGTGTGAATGAGACAGGCTAAAGGAAAGCATCCATTAAGCATCTACCATCCTGTCTTGCCACTCACTGCTCCAGCTGGGGAGTTGCACTAGCGTCTTAGTAGGTTGCGCTGCTTCTTCCCTTCACGTGAAGCTCTGTTGGGCGCCTTGTACATCCACACTGTCCGATAGTTTCGTCCGGCTTGCCTCCATTCACCAGGCTCCATGTCCCATTGCCTTGTTGACGGTCCACAAGCCTGTTCTGCAACACTGGGTAGCGGGTGCGCATGAGTGTGCAGGATGCAGGCAAGCTTCCACGATGCTCCCTCACAGTCCCTGGGTGATGCTGTATGGTGGTGAGAAGTACGCTGGAACCTGTTGGCCAGGTGCCAAAGGCGTTCTCCACCACCCGTCTTGCCTGGAGAAGCTCGTAGTTTGAAGATCCTCTTTTCACGGGTGAAGAGTATCGTGGAACTGTAGGGCTTCATGAAGTAAGGTTCTGAGGAGAAGGCGTCATCACCACGATGGAAGTAGGGAATTTTGTGTGTCAATTGGGTAGGGGGTCTGGATCTGGAAAACCCATGATGAGGTTGCGTTCCACGCCCATCCTTGAGGGTCACTGGCGTTGTATACCTGGCTATCTGAAGCAGACCCGTTGCCTGAAGCATCGATGTACATGAACTTGTAGTCAGCATCAACCATGGCAAAGAGGATGATACTGAAGAAGCCCTTGTAGTTGAAATAATAGTGGACCCTGACTTGACTGGAGCTTTGCAGGCCACGTGCTTCCCATCTATGGCTCCAATGGTGTGGGGAAAGTTTCCACCCTGATACACTGCTCTGCAACTTTCCTCCAGCTTCTTCAGTGGTGGGACACTGGAGGAGCTCCTCCACGTATTCTTCGATGATGGCCCTGCACCACTTCTCTGACCACTTTGCTGATGCTGTTGTGTGGCACCCTCCGGGCATACTGCATTGTTTCTGTATGTGGTTCCAGAGGCCAGGTGGCACAGAGTCAGTGCCACGTTCAGTCCAGGGTCCAGGCTGGGACGGAAAGTTGGTGCTAGGCTTTGGTCAACTGTGTCTCAGGACGCTCCACAATTTCGTCAAACATGCTGGTGCATCCTCATGAAGTGCTGGAATGCACGAGGTCTTCATTCCTCAGCTCCACCATCAGCTTGTCATAGAGTCCAAACTCACACTCTTCTCCCAATCCATCGTTGGACCCACACAGCTCTTGGATGCTCCTCTTCTCCTTGTGTAGAAAAGGTGAAACAGTCTGAACAGGGCTTGGTTTCTGGTGTGAATGATGGGAGCTACCATTAAGGAGTGTGTGATCATCCATGGTGGAGATCAATGGATGATGTGGAAGAGCAAGAGCAAGGGTGAAGAGGTCTGTTACACCAGGCTGCTGGACTGATAGTGAGATCCAGGTGATTTCCTCCGCCCTTTTTAAGGAAATGTCGGTTTTCCACTAGGTGTCCTTCCACGGTACTCTTGGCAATACTCCAGACATCCTAAATATCTCGAGATACATCCCTTATACAAACGTTTTTGTCCGTTTTAATGCTTTATAAACGAGATGCATCTGCTTAACATCCTTTTCTATTTCCGTGCTACTAACCGCTGTGTGACGTTCCGTGTACCTTTCGCTTACTCCCTCTTTCCGCTTCAGCTGCAGCGGATGTGAGTTGAGGGGATGGCCAGAGGATGCTGAGGAGGATACAGCGACGTGTAACGGATGACAACAAGACTTTAGAACGTTTGTTGCCCATAGTGTGTCGCGATGTACATCGTACGTGGCGGGAAAGTTCATGCCACTTCAAAAAGTTTTGTGCCAGCTCAAAACTTTTTGATGGATGAAATAGCAGTAGACGGATGTTTGATCGGATGAGAGCGTTTGAAACACGTACGCAGTGAGTACACAACGGATGCATCGCGTTTTCAAATGGATGGCACGCTTTTTTGTCCGTTTTACATCCTCTTTGCATCCGTTGGTGCAGTGGGACATGGGCTTTAACTGTGTTGCAAGATCAGACACAAACAATTGAATGAAATATAATGCCTTCAATGTTACAAGTTACCAACAAATTCAAGCAATAGCATTCTAAACTCTGCATCATTTATCACCTGTTCTTTCACTTCAGTTAGCAGAGTCTTGCTATAAGAAAGGATTATTTTGCTACTGAATATGAACTGGAAGCCTGTGGTCCAGAAATGAAATGTCAGTTCACAAAATATAATCACAAAGCTTCACATGATGGAGATGGAGGAGGAGGAAGAAGAAAATGGCAAATTTTTGAGATTCAAATGTTGTTCACACAATTTCTTTCAACTGGGCCCATCTGTCAATTCAGAGCATTACATTGCAAAACTCAAACCTTCGAAACAATAATAAAAAGTTTGAAAGTGCTGAAGGAAATTTTTGCTGCAACATGACAGCACTAGATCTCATACCTCACAAGCTGCTCTCTTTATAGTATACACCATATGGTCCAAATTTGGCACCATATGACTTCCATCTTTTTCCCAAATTGAAGCAATGCATTTGTGGAGCCTCTGTTTGACTTAAGTGAAGAGGTGAAAAATTCTGTCAGGAAAAGTATACAGTTGTTTTATGGTGGCTTTATGAAACTTGCCCATTATTGAAAGAAAACAGTAGCAAATAAAGTAGAAAGTGTAGGTGGCAAGAGAGTTCATTTCAAGGATGATTTTCCTGTATCATTTTTAATATATTCCTATTTAAAATAAAATTATGAAGGCATCACTTTTCATTGATACTTGTAATCTTCTACAATTTTAGGCAAAATCTACTGTTAAGTGAATAGACTTCCATCATACAAATTAGTTTTTCTGCCATTATTTCCTTGAACAATTTTTCATAAGCCTGAAAGCTGCTTTGAAGAATATTTGGAGAAGTTAAGTTCTCAAGACTGCAGAGCAGTTGGAGAAACTGATCTTTAGGTTAAGATATCATCTTCTATTATCAGAAAGGTATTGTTGGTTCTGATCTAGCATATCAGCATGTCTGTTTATAATCAATAGCCACATATTTTTCTCATACCCACCTGCAATAAGTGTTCCGTGGGTACTATCAAATACCATAGCAAAAATTTGCGACTCTCTGTGTGCCCCTTGAGAGTCATGGAACACTTGCATCAATGAAAGTGTCTGGATATCCCACACTCTGAAAATCTGAAGAAATGACAAGAAATATTATATGCGATTATTAAGTACCACAACAAAATTATCAAAAGATGTTGTACTTCCCTGCATAAATGCCTCAATATACAAAACAAAATTAAAGAATGGGAAATGTATATTAGTGTTCTTCCTGTTGTTTGCTTATCCCATCATAGCATATTTGTTATATTTATATTCTGCTATTCAGAATATTAGATTAGAACATATCCTTTTTTATTTTCATGATTCTCTGAAAATAATCAGCCCAAATTCAATTAACTTGAATCACCAAACTATAGAGCAAAACTAGATGTTGGGAGTGTAAGTTGAGCATTAACCATAGGTAGTTTGACTCCTTTTGTGTTCGGGAAGAACCCAAATCCCCTGCCATTAAGGCGCTGCAGACAAAACAACATCAGACACAACTTGACACATGGACCAGGAATTTTTTTGTACTGATCTGAGACTACAATAAAGATTGACTGATTGATCATGATTACCATTTTCCACTTCTGTGGAAGAGACCAGAGCTAGCCTCATCAGGCCGAAGGAGACAGCCATCTCAGATGACAGATTAGGAAAAGCAGATAATTAAAATGTTGTGAGAAGCTCATGATAAACAACTAATTAACAAGGTCACTGAGAGGAATGGAAAAATCCTGCTCCCAACTATCATAAACTGAGTCCCTGAAAAAGAGGGGGGGATCCTGGTCAACATTTTTATTTTCCGGTTGGCTGACAACTATGTGAACTCAATAACGTTGAGAAGGGATATTCAGAAAAAAGTGAAAGCAACAAGTTTTAGTTCCTCTTCCTTTTTCCTAACAACAATAGTACAGATTACTATTTTTGCAAAATAGTAAAATTCAGATTGCTAGTTTTCTTTCGGTAGCAGAAAACTGGTGATTCACATCCAAGTAGACAACATTATAATAAGACATACTTTCCAGTCTGAAAGTATCCAGCTTATATATGGCAAAAGGCAGTTCTCCTTTTTTCCAAATGGGGTTGCAATAGCTGAAGCTTCCTAGGAATATAAATGATTTTCTGACTTAATGGTACCTTGGACTGAATAATTTTGCACCTTTTTCATAAGTGTGAAAATGTAAATCAGAAAAAGACTACCTGGGTTAATCAGGTTGGTTCTTAAGAAAATGAATTATTTGTATTCAGAAGCAATAACTGCCTTAGAAGTGTAATATCTCAATATACTTGAATTTTGGCACAATTTGACAATAAGACAGTACAGCAGGCAAAACAAAGTTCCATAATGTCGACTAATTGTGTTAAGAAGTTAGTGTAGCATTACTCAACTTGCTAAATAGCCATACCTGGTTTTCAGTCCAAAAACCATGCTGATCACTGAATTCATGAGGTATAATTAATACTTCTCCTCGGGCACTGTGTAAGCCAGGAGCAAATTAATAGATAATAGAAGATATAAATACATTCCCATATCCTGAACAACTGTGATTATATTTTGATAGGACTGTAGTTCTTAAAATGTTTAATGATAAATGCAGCAATGCTATAATATTGATATCCTTTTGAAATGTCTGGCTTAAAAGCATTTTTATTTGAAAAGACTCATATACAATTTATTAAATTGCTAATGTTCTGGGGGTTCTTTGATAAAGATTTAATCTGTTTAGATTCTGAGTTTATGCTGGGAGCCAGATGGCTGCCTATTACTGGTGTAGCTTAATAGTCGTACATCTGCCACAACCTACCTATTTATGGCACTTTTTTCCCAGATCCAGAAAGTAGGGTTGAGATAATTAAATTCATATTGGAATCTAATATGGAAAACATTTTGCATGTTGTTGATTTTAGACTGGTCAGCTTCCAAAAACAATTCAGACCTTGATTATCATCTTTAAAGCCCTACAAAGCTCATCATGTGAGGAAATACTTTCTTACGTGTTCTTCTGAACATCAAACCATGTCTAAATAGGATCAAATCCTTCCAGGTCCTGTCCTTTCATTTCCGCCATCTTACAGGCCCTTAAGGCCCGGTCCCACTGGCCGACAGACGCAAAATGTATGCATAAAGGACACAGCGGACGAGCAAAATTTTGAGGGTGGCTCCATCCAGTTGTCATCTCTCCAAAAAGTGGAGAAATTGCATAACAGAACGGGAAAAGAAACGGACATGGGTAGTATGTAGCCGGATGTTCAAACAGATGTTCATAGCGATGGAAAGCGGATGGAAGCGGATGACACTTCCAAGGAGTTCGGGGATAATTGTGAAGCAGATGCACAGCGGATGAAGCAGATGCATCACATTACGCCTAAAGGAAAGAAAGGGGATGCCACCGATTGTATATCAGATGCAAACCGTTCACTGCGCATCCTTTCTATTTCCGTGCTACTAACGATGTTATAGAGTGTCCATGTACCTTTTCTCCTCCCTCTTTCCATTTTCAGCTGCAAGCGGATGTGGATGCGAGGATGCCCAGAGGATGCAGAGAGCATACAGCGACATTTTAACGGATGCAAAAGGCCTGGTCCCACTGCACTATGGATGCGAAGGGATGTAAAGCATGAAAAAAGAGCTTTGCCATCTGTTGGAAAATGTATGCCATCATTGACTGTACTCACTGCATACGTGTTCATACGCTCTATCCATGAGCATCCGTCCACTGCCAATTTCATCCACTAAAAAGTTTTGAGCTGCATAAAAACTTTTTCCAACATGAAATTTCCGCCGGCATACGATATACAATCCGCGACATATATGGGCAACAAAACGTTCTATGTCCGTTATCATCTTAAACGTCCGACTGTATCCTCTCTGTACTCCTCTTGCCCATCCCCTCAACTCACATCCCTGCCAGCTGAAAATGGGAAGAGGGAGGGAAACAAAAGCGTACACGGAAGTCTACACCGTTTAGGTAGCATGGAAATAGAAAGGATGTAGTGTATGTATCTCGTATATAAAGTATTAAAAATGGACAAAACGTTTGTTATCTGGATGTATCGTCATATATTGAGGATGTCTGAGTATGTCTAGAGTATGTAGAAGGACACCTAGTGGACAACCGATATTTTCTATAAAAAGGGGGAGAAAATCATCTGGATCTCCAGTATGAGTCCAGCAGCCCTAGTGTACAGACCTCAGTCACCCTTGGTCCTTTCTTCAACATCATCAAACTGCTTCTTCACCATGGTGATGAAACAAGTCTATATGATAGCTGTGCTCATCATCACCAGAACCAAAACCTGTTCAGACTGTTTTTCACCTTTTATACAGAAGGAAGAAAGGAGACGTCAAGAGCTGTGTGGGTCCGAGGGGATTGATCGTGAGAAGAAATGGAGTTGGACTGTATGACCAGTTGATGGTGGAAACTGAGGAATGGAAGAGCCTCGTTTTGCATTCCATCATTCATGAGGATGCCACCAGCCATGTTTGCGAAACATCCTTCAGCGGGCTTGAGCACAGGGCCTTCGAGGGCTTGAAGCAGCAGGCCTCCGAGCACACGCTTTGAGGGGTTGAGGCCTTGGGGCGGCTCCACCACAGCAGCAGCAGCAGCAGCTTGCAGAGTCATGCCAGGGGGTGGATGCTGGTGTCTGCACCTTCTTCACCTTGCCGGGCTTGAATGAGTAGGCATGGACTTCTCTTCTTGCCTGATGAACCATGGTGTTCTGCAAGATGTATCTGGCAGGCATGTCTTTCCCCTGTATGCTGACTGCGTGCATGTCTGCAATCCCTTTATATCCGCGGAGCGGATGCAATTCATACCCCCCGCATGCGCAGTGAACACTTTGCATCCGATATACATCCGCACGGCATCCCCTTTGTTTCCTATAGGCGTATGAGATGCATCCGCTTCATCCGCTATGCATCCACCCCTTCTGCTATGCGTCCGCTTTGAAATTCTGCCCCGGAACCCCTTTGGAAGTGTCATCTGCTTTCATCCGCTTTCATCCATTGGGCTTCCAATGAACATCCGTTTAACATCCCCGCTACATACTACCCACATCCGTTCTTTTCGTTCTGTTTATGCAAAGTTTCACCAATTTTTGGAACGGATGAAAACGGATGGGGCCACCCCCGAAATTTTGCTTGTCCGCTGTGTCCTTTATGCATACATTTTGCATCCATCGGCTAGTGGGACCGGGCCTTAAATTAGGCCCTGCAGATATAGCTTAATTACAACTCCAAGGATCCCTGACGATTAGTTGTTCTGACTTGATCCTGGGAATTGCTGCCCAAAAATATATAGAATGCTGGTGATAAAAATGAAGAGGTTGAAACATACATAAATTGACCACCATTGACATCTTATAAGCTTGGATATGGAGTGTAAAACAAGTATTGCAAATGTATGGTACTTTCCCCCCAAAAGAACACTGAAATGAAAACAACTCAGGACAGCAACTATTTAATTAAAATAGAAATAGAATCTTTAATCTTATGCATATTTTAATCATAATTTCCATAGCTTGTAAATTTGTTCAGAGTCAACAACTTTAACTTTTTAGAGTTAAAGATTTTTGAAATATGCAGGACTTCCCTTTGTTAAATATAACACAGTAATAAATGCAAGGACGACTCATCTCAACCCTGAGCTCAAACATTCTCCTTTCTTGGAGGAAGGATTATTAGGTTTGTTCACTATCTTGAGCTATTTCTAAAAATAATAAAGATGGGATTAAAAAGAATATAAAACCATGTTTCAGATATCTTAGAAAACTTTGTTAAAGATTTTGATGAATATTAAGAGGGGTTGTTCTTAGATTTTCTTAGATATGAGACACTTGTAGCATCCTCTTAATATTGTCAGCATCTTGTCTTGTCTTTTAGTTTAAAATTATGACTGACAGTGTTCTATATTAACATACTTGAAATACCCTCTTCTGATTAGACCAGAAATACTACTTGCTAATTGGCCCAGAAACGCGATCCTGGTTGGTTCACAGGTTGATCCCTGTGATTGGCCCGCCGAATTGGCGGGGGATTCAAAGAGCTGTCATTGGCCGCGAGCCGCTAGCAGCTGCTATAAAAGAGGCTGCCACGGCTCCGTGGCCAGAGCAGATTCAAGCAACTAAATAAAGAGCTGAAAAGTCACACTGTTCTCAAGTCTCTTTTCCCGCAATCTAACAGACAGAAATAAATGATGCTGTACAAACAAATGCATAATATGTATTTCAGTGAATGTGAATGGAATTATATTGCATTTATTTCAGAACTGGAGCCTATAAGGAAAAAATAATATTTTATAATTCATAGCATTAAAAAGGTCACTTTAGCATAGCATATGGTTTTCACTAAATCAAGGCTAATTCCATACCTTTGCAGTCGAAAGACTGATAATGTGTTGATCCTTTTCATTGGTGACAATCTCAGTGATACTAAATAAATGTCCCATCAATTTCCCCACTGGTTTGGTGTTGATGTTTGGATGCCATAAACGAAGAATTTTATCTTCTCCTGGAATTAAATGGATCATTTATTTTTTTATTTTATTTATGAAAAGCAGTATTTCCCAGTTTGCAGTCCTCCAGATGTGGAAGGTTTCACTCCTAAATTCCCAGTCAACGTGTCTGAAGACCAATAAATCTGGAAAACATCAGAATAGACCAGCCAGAAAGACCTAGAAGTAGAACTAGACCAGCCATGAAGAAAATACAATGTTTTAACAATTCATGGCTAGTATATGTATTGACTTGTTCAAAAGACTTATCAAGCCAACAATGAATTGAATACTTGTTTATTCTGTCTATATACTGAATTAAACCAATATGTAACTATTTTCAGATCTAATTAGAAAGTTAGAAAAGATTTGCAGTGATCAGTTTGACTTACCCATCTATGTGTGATGTACAGTACAGAGTTGCTATAGCAGAGCATTATAAAATAAGGACACTCTGGTTAGTTGTTTTGCCCAATACACTTTATCAAAAATAAATTGTTTTGTCTTTCTGCTCCTCAAACCTGAAATGTTGGGTGGTGGTAGATTTTTTTTTTTGGCCTCTCAGGCTGTAGAACAATATTTTAAATCTATCATACTAATTTGTAACTCATATGTAATGTGACTTGTTCAGCATTCTGTGAAAATGCTATGGGTTAATAGCAATAGCACTTAGACTTATATACCACTTTATAGTGCTTTACAGCTCTTTCTAAGCACTTTACAGGATCAGCATATTTCTCCCAACAATCTGGGTCCCCATTTTATCAACCTCAGAAGGATAGAAGGCTGAATCAACCTTGAGCCAGTAAGAATTGAACTGCCAAACTGCTGGCAGCTGGCTGTTAACAGAGGTAATCTACTGTACTGCATTCTAACTACTGCACCACCATTATTTTCTTATTATGTAATTTAGAAGCCCATATTCCTATCCTGTCTGGTCAAGGTGGCTAAACAAAAATACAAATGATAAAAAACAAAATTTAAAACAATATCACCGAGGTAAAATTAAACTATCATTAATATGAGTTCAATTAATATTCAAAATGAGCTAATTCCTGTCAGCAACCACAATCTTGCTATCAGTCAAACAAAATTATTTAATTTATCTTAATGGGGTGTGGGAGGTGGGTTTTCTTTCCTCAGATGATATATTTTTTCATGAAATAAGAGTAGGAGTTATCACTTTTTATTCTACTTCAGGCAATACAAAGTTTCTGGACTGGTTGGATCTTGTCCACCCCATGCACACCATCCTTCAATCATATTCTTTGACAATCCACACACAATGGCACAGGAGCACACCTGCCTTGGAGCGGCAAATACCATAGTAATATATACAGCTCCCTAATAACCCAGCCCCATTACNTAGGGCAGATGGTACCATTGGTCTATTATTCTCCAAACGAGGAGCTTGATCATTGGGAGAATGGGATGCTCATCGGGTCACCAGAAACCACCAGTGTATCTCATAAGGCTGTATGTGTTATTGATCAGGAAGACTGCCATATCCATTCCCATTTCATTTGTTAGGACTAGCTGGTTGTGGTCCATTTAAGTTAGCAGCTTTGGTAGCAAGGCAGAGGTAGCCTTGTACTGCTTTAAAGGAACTTATTGTCCAACTGTTTATCATAGGCACAGGCTGAATTGGGCTGTGACTACAGAAATGGATAAGAAGGAGGAGCAGTGCTAATCAAGCACTTGGATTGTTTACTTGAGTTTCAATAGGATTACTGTATGAAGTTCATTACTGAATTTCAGTTTTGTTTTGTTTTTTAATTTGGGATTCCCATCCCTTTTCAAAACCTAGGGGGAAAAGCATAAACATCTGCCATGTATCACTATCTAGCCACTGCTACCATAAGACCCCAAACATATTAAATATGGCCCCAGTCACTAAATGGATGCCCATCTGATTCCTACACTTAATGCATATGTTTAATGTTGTCTTCTTCCTTAATAGCATATCCACTGCTCCAGCTGGGGAGTTGCACCAGTGTTTCAGGAGGTTGCGCTGCTTCTTCCCTTCACGTGAAGCTCTGTTGGGGCCCTGGTAACATTCCCACAGTGTATAATTCAGGTTTCGCCCTTCCTCCAATCGCCACAGGGGCCCCCATTGTCCCCATTCCCTTGTTGACGGTCCACGAGCCTGTTCTGCAACTCTGGGTAGCGGTCGTGCGCATGAGATGCTGCAGGATGCAGCAGCTTCCACGATGCTCCTCCAGTCCCTGGGTGATGCTGCATGGTGGTGAGAAGTACCTGGAACCTGTTGGTCCAGGATCCAAAGGCGTTCTCGCACCACCCGTTCTTGCCCTGGACAGGCCTGTAGTTGAAGATCCTCTCTTCACGGTTGAGGTATGCTGGAACTGTAGGGGTCTTCATGAGGTAAGGTTCTGAGTGAGAAGGCGTCATCACTCCCGATGAAGTAGGGCACATCTGTTGTCGTTGGGTAGGGGGGTCTGGATCTGGGAAGCCCATATGAATGGTTGCGTTCCGAGCCCTCCTTGAGGTCTACTGGTGTTGTATTATACCTGGCTATCTGAAGCTGACCCGTTGGCCTGAAGCATCGATGTAACATGAACTTTGTAGTCAGCATCAACATGGCAAAGAGGATGATACTGAAGAAGCCCTTGTAGTTGAAATAAGTGCGACTTCTTGACTTGACGGAGCTTTGCAGGCCACGTGGCTTGCATCTATATGCTCCAACGGTGTGGGGAAGTTCACGTTCTAAATACCACTGTTCTGCAGCTTTCCTCAGCCTTCCTTCAGTGGTGGGACACATGGAGGGAGCTCCTCCACGTATTTCCTTTGATGATGCCTGCCACGCACATCTCTGACCATTTGCTGCATGGTGTTGTGTGGCACCTCCAGGCGTACTGCATGGTTCCTGTAATGTGATCCCGGAGGCCAGGTGGCGCAGAGTCAGTTTCCACCTTCAGCTCAGGGTCCAGGCGGGAACGGAATGTGGTGCTCTGCTTGATGACCTGGGTCTCAGACGCCTCCACACTTCTCAAACATTGGCTGGCGGCATCCTCATGAAGTTCTGGAAATACATCAACGTGTCTTCGTTCCTCAGGCCTCCACCACTCAGCTTGTCATACAGTTCCAAAACTCCGCTTCTTCTCCCAATCCATCGTCGGACGCCAGACATTACTTGGCCCCTCCTTTTTCTTTCCGATAGAAAAAGGTGAAAGAGCCTGAAGAGGGCTTGGTTCTGTGTGTTGAATGATGGCGGCTTCCAAAAAGGAGTGTGCGATGATCCATTGGTGCAGAATCAATGGGATGATGTTGAGAGCAAGAGCAAGGCTGAAAGAGGTCTGCATACCAGGGCTGCTGGAACTGAAAGTGATGATCCAGGTGATTTCCTCCCCTTTTTATAGGAAATATCGGTTCTCTACTAGGTGTTCCTCCAATCCTCCAGACATTCCTCCAGACATCCTAAATATCTGCAGATATGTCCCATAAGTATGAACATTTTTTCGCGTTTTAAAGGTCTTTGATATCCGAGCTGGCATCCGCTTTCATCCTTTCTATGTCTGTGCTACTGAAACGGGCTGTGTGTCGTTCCATGTCCCTTTCGCTTCCTCCCTGTGGGTTCCGCTTTCGCTGCTGAGCGGATTTTGAGTTGGCGGGGATGCGCAAGCGGATGCCTAGCGGGTATAGCGGACGTGTAACGGATTACAAACTGAAAGTATTAACAGATGTTCCCCGTATGCGTAGCGAGGATGTAAGAACTAACGCGTTGGATACTTCATCCGCTCAACAAAAGTTTTGTGCAGCTCAAAACTTTTGAGCAGATGAAATTCACAGTAGACGGATGCTGGACGGATAGAGAGTATGAAAAAACATATTCAGTGATACACAACAAGATGCATCACGTTTCCAATGGATGGCCATAGCTTTTTTTGTTCCATTTTTACATCCTCTTTGCATCCGT
This sequence comes from Laticauda laticaudata, assembly GCA_004320025.1. NCBI lineage: Eukaryota > Metazoa > Chordata > Lepidosauria > Squamata > Elapidae > Laticauda > Laticauda laticaudata. The sequence continues at coordinate 5,948 of BHFT01022914.1, read as the reverse complement.
TGGTGCAGTGTGACATGGGCTTAAGGAAGAGTGAACCGTGTATTCTAAATGTGTCAGTTAACTATTAAGCTAATAGCTTAATTAAAAACAGTGATCTGGAGACATTCTAATGTAGAGCAATTGCTCATGCCCAGCCACACTTGTCTCCTGGCTTTTTTCTTTCTCTCCCCCTCCTCCCGCAATAAATGCATTGATTTATTCAATATTACATTTGATTGTCAACAAAAGGTTAAGAGGCTAGCATTCATTTATTCAGACTCAGCTTAACATTTCTCTGCTTCAGAATTATCTACGTATGTCTTCTTGCCACCTGCAGAAGTGAAAGTGTTATTTACCCCACTGGACAAAACCTCAAGTTCAATTACAACTGTTAAATGAAAAAAGTAGCCCTAGTCTTCCTACATAATGCATAATACCTGCTTTGGTTCTGCATTACAGTACCAGCCCTCTGGATTGATACTGCCCCAGATATCTGTGGAACTCCTACCTTGGTGATGATCTGGAAATCTTTAAACCTTTAGCTCTTCTCCCAGGTCTGAGGACAGAGTGTTTTTGGAGTCCTATACTGATTTTAATTCTCTTACAAATAGGAAGAATTACCTATACTAAATGAATATTTTGCAGAAGCAAGAAGCATTCAGGATAATTACAAAGACTGCAGTTTACTTACCTCCTGTAACAATGATATTGGCTTTTACACAATACGTGAAAGCATTAACACCCCTTGGTATCGAAAATTCCCTGATGGGTCTGTAATTGCAACAAGACATTTGATCATACAAACAACTAGGTATCAGTGCTTTTTGCCTAAATCCATAGGTAGTCCTGATGGTAGTCCTGGGAAACTGATTTCAGAATTTAAGTCTATAAAAGACTTTGTGCTAGGACTCAAATCTCTATCAAAGGCACAACTAACAACATCACTTGTATGATATTTCAAACAAAAGTCACTGAAGGTAACAGTTTTTAATATTACCAGAAACATAAGCAAAATTATAGTGAATAGAAAGGAAGTAATTCATGGATGTTTGCATTTTTTAAAATCAAATCAGAACCAATTGTAAACACTACTTGGTAAAATGATCAGTTATATGAACAATCTCTTTATTGGGTTTTGGATAGTTAAAATTCATTTTTTTAGTACTCTGTTTGAGTTGGGTGCCTTATAAAAACACAAACTTACAAATTGTCTTCAATTCTTTTCAGGTCATCCAAAACCAACGAATGAATGCTATCAAATGAACAGGATCCAAAACAATTCAAAGCTGGAATGAATTTTACTCTTATAACCCAGTCATCATGCAGTTTACGTTTAATGCTAGAGATGATAAAACAAAACATTACTTTAAAAGGCACATCTGGTTATATATCTGAAAATGAATTTACTGTTGCTCCACTGGTCCTCAAGGGGCTTAGTTTCAAGACTCGACCACCTTAGTAACCCTTCTCTGAACAAACTCTAATTTGTCATTGTGCTTTTTGAAATGTAGTGCCCAGGACTGACACAATATTCCAAGTATGGCTTAACCAGGGTAGAGTAGAATGGAACATTTATTTTCTGGACCCAGTGTTTGAGTTGGGCCTAGCATTTGCTTTGTTGCAACTGCATTACACTGCTGATAGTCAATAAAGACACCAAGATCTTTTTTATATGTACCATGCCAACTTCTCTCATCCCAGTCATTGAGAAAAAATTCTCAATGAATTATGAATTCATTTTTCCATCCAAGCTAAAGTGGAGCCATTAACATTATTTGGGTCAGTCAACTGTGAATCTATTGCTGTGTGAACAAAAAGAAAACATGACTTTGGTAGCAGAGTTAAAGGAAAAAGATACATATTGATATCAATATAGATATATTGCTCTGTCTTCTTTTCTTTTTTTTCTTGTTTCAGTTCAGGTTAGTTTCAATCCAGGGGGAAAAGAGAACTTGTGGGAACTCTAACAGAAAAGTAGGGAGGATTGATGTGTAAGTGTTTTAGGGGGAATGAATAAGAAAGCACTATGGATAGCAAGAAAAGCAAAATTGTCTTCCTGCCTGAAGAGGATCCAGCCAGGTACATTTGCTAAAAGTGCAAACATATTTCTTTTTTGAGAGGAGAAAGCAAAGGAACGAGAAGAGAAGAGAAGAGAAGAGAAGAGAAGAGAAGAGGCTGTTGGGTAAGACAGCGGAAATTATCCAGAATGGACAGAGAAGTGAGAAAAAAAAACCATTTAGCAAAGATTCTGATCTAAACAGCAGAGTATCAGCAGGTACAATGGAACTCATAAACCAGTATAAGGTCTTCCTCTAGAGCAAGGGTGTCAAACTCAAGGCCCATGGACCAGATCTAGCCCATGGGATGTTTAAATCTGGCCTCCCTGGAAACAGCAAAGGACCGGCTCATGATTCCTCTGCCAGTGAAAATGGAGGAAGGAAGAAAGGAGATTATAATGAGAGGGAGGAAGGGTCTGAGGGAAGTCCTGCCTTAGCACTTGGCCATCACAGGTTCCCCCAACATGAGTGATGTTGAGCTGGCCACACCTACCCTGGCCCCTCGAGGTCAAACACAACCCCGATGCAGCCCTCAATGAAATTGAGTTTGACATCCCTGCTACAGAGGACAATTGAGAGTCAATATGTTCCACTGAAGACTTTGCTGAGATCCAAGAATACTATATCAAAAGCATTCCCTGATTTATTAAGCTAGTAAATCTATAAAAGAAATAAGACAAAGTTAGTTTAGCATGATTTGTATTTGAGATGTTAGACAGTAGAAATGGTGACGTTATATAGCATCTTTTTTCTTTTTTAATGGCCATTTAAACTACATTTCTATTAAACATGCTATGCCATATTTATATATGTGTTCCCATAATTCATTGTAGACAATATTAGCTAGATACTCTTTATAGCATCTTCATGAATATATTTTCTTGTTCCCCTCTTTCTCCATGGAAAAGGCTTGTCTGCTGTAGCTGCAGTGTGTATTATTTAATTGTTCTTCTAATGATGCAGGATTTAATATATGGATTTTATTGCCATTAAAGTTGAGATTTCCTATTAGTTTAGGGAATTTAAATGGGAACTAGATAAATAGTTGGGGAATAGGGCTATCAATAGTCATGATGGTTTCCATTGCCTCAATGCCATAAAAACAACATCCTTAATTTCCAGTTGCTTGAGAGAAATAATAAAAAAAGAGCTAGCCTCTTTATGTCTTCTGAAATTCCCAGATGTACTGAACATTTGCTCAGACCTAGAATGACTCTTATATTCTATACTTTATTAATTTCAGGGTGGAAAAAATCCTTATATCAGTTACCAGAGTTGGAATACTTAACTGTGATAGCTGAAGGTCATATACAATAACATTAAATTTAGGTTATGGTATTGAATAGAATATTGAATAGAATATTTTTAGAAATAGCAGTGCTGACTAGTTGAAACCTTCATTATAAGCACTTTAAAATTGAATCTTTGAAGTAGAAAATTTATTCTGAAAATTCCAATTTATTTATCTACACCAGTGATGGCTAACTTTTTCATCATCGTGTGCTGGAAATTGAGCATGTGCACCTGGCACCCTTAATGCAATGCACGTGCACCCCTGTGAATGCATGTGCAAACCCCATGTGTGCACTGTGTGTGAATGTGCATGTGACCTCATGCTGCATGCCTCTGTGTATGTGTGCATGACCCCCCCATGTACTCTCTGCCCTATGCATGTGCACGTGTCTCCTGTGTGCACATCTCCCCTCACGCATGCGTGGCAGATACCCGACAATCAGCTGGCTGGTGGGGGGCACATGCGAATGCGCAATGGGTCTTTTCTGAGCGACGGCTTGTGTGCCGGCAGAAATGGCTCTGCGTGTCACTTCTGGCACGCCATCACAGGTCTACACAGTACGTGTTAAGCATAATTGTTTTCTTTCACAACCTCATTTTAAAAATTATAATTTTGAAATTAAAAATTTCAAAAATGGGGATTTTCAGAGATTATGAACTCACCTTTTGAATTTTTTAGAATCTATTATCAACATGTGCAGCTTCTTTTTAGATTTAGTTTGTTTTAGACCAAAGTCATCACTGGTAAGCGTAAACAAAGTAACAAATCCACCATCATCCCCCAGCAAGATGTCATCCTTCACTAGAAGTTCTGATGGGTGAGGAATGGCACAAACAGAGAGGAGGCAATGTTCCATGGGTTTGATTATACAGCAATTATCCTACAAAAAAAAGCAATTGTTCATTATATGCTTTAGCATTTATCTTATTAGTTCACTGAAAACAGTAATCAGTTTCAGAACTTTGCTTAAAGACTTTAGATGAAATGTCACACAATTCTCTTGACTCAGTTTCAATCCTTAAATTGAATTTACTTCATTCCAAAATGATATCTTCATCCATCTTCATTATTTTTCCTATGAACTATGAACATTGGATAATTATTTAAAGGAAGTTCTCATAACTAAAAATATTTACAATTTTGGGAAGAAAGAATAGTTAATATAGAATGATATAAATTTTAAAAATACACTAGGAATAAAGCTACACATTGAACAGAACTATATGACACTAAAAAAATCCTGCCTGTAATAGCTGGACAATATTTTCTTCTGGCTTTTTCCCTGTGGATTAAAATTTTAGTATTTTTAAAAAAACACAGCTGTTTGCTTTTTTACCTTTAAAAATATCGTACACATTTTTGTTTAGCTATAGGACTTTACTGCTATTTGTGTGCAACTTCCAGGAGTCTATCTTTGTTTAGAAATTGTTTTTGCAAACTTTTATAAAGAAAAGATAAATAGTAGTGTGTGTCTTACTGCTAATGGAAATAGAATGCTCCAATCTGCTGCTAGGTAATTTTTAAATAAAATAATTTTAAATCCATAGTAGTAAACTGTATCCTGTATATTAAGACTACTCCAATATACTCAACAGATCAATAACGGGACTTCGTGAGCATTAGATATTGTATCCACAAGTTCCTTTGATAAAACATTTTATTTATTTTATTAATGAATTTTTCTTTCATTATAAAAAACAGCCCTAAAAATAGTACTGTGGTTTCAATTGACAACTGGAAGATAATTAAAATCGTACTTAGTCTGAAAAGATAACTACTAGTGGTATTTTTTTTTTAAATCTAAGATTTAAAAGCAGCTACTTTAAAAAGATAAACCTGATGTAAAATAATCAATATGGTTTGTTTCAGTCAAATGCAAATGAATTTTGAACCAATTTTTGAGCTATAGCAGCACATGTGGGGTGAATTAAAATAGTCTGAAGGTGAGTAGGATATGTGGCCAATACTAATCTGAGCTGATAAAATAGAAGATCCAATAAATTATTCAGGCCCCAAAGAATATTCTAGCGGATAACCCAAGTGCCATAAACAACAAAAAACAATTTAGAGCAGTAATATTTATTTATTCATTTATTTATTTGGTTTGTTAATTGCTTACAAGATAATAGGTATAAGTAAAAATATAGTTATGAATACATGGATACATATAAGAAAATGAAAAAAATAAAAGAAACAATCAGACAGGGACGGTAGACACGTTGGTGCGCATATGCAGACCTTTTAGGAAAGGGGTGAGGTCAATAGTAAAATGGTATGATCATGTCACATTACTGAATCAACCCAAAGGAGGTTTTAGAGGATGGTGGATTATATCTTGGCTTGGAAGCTAAACAAGGTTAGACTTGACTGGTATTTAAATTGAAATCCCAGGTTTATAGGTAAGAAATGAGAAGTTAAAAAAAAAAAAGGAAAGTCACTGCTATATTGCTACCAAGCAGTACTTGGGGTTAGTTTGACTTGAAGACAATTTTATTGCAACACATAATGGGAAATGGGGAAAATCTAAACTTTGGGGGCCATTTTCAATGTCAATACTGTCGTGTAATGCAGAGTGTAATGCACTCTTTTCCTCCTTATATTGAACTTTTAGAGAAATT